>CM028135.1:698187500-698257500 GCA_016271365.2 Neoceratodus forsteri
ACAGAAGAAAGGGTTCTGCAAGAACTCCTAAAACTGAAGGTGGACAAAGCAATGGGGCCTGATGGAATTCACCCCAGAATTCTAAAAGAATTAAGGGGGGAACTAGTGAAACACTGACTGCTCTTTTTAACAAATCATGGGAGGATGGTGTGGTACCCGAGGACTGGAGGAAGGCGGATGTGATTCCCCTTTACAAAAGTGGGACCAACACAGAGGCAGGAAACTACAGACCTGTCAGTTTGACCTCTGTGGTAGGGAAAGTGATGGAGTCACTTCTGAAGGAAAGAATTGTTGAGTACCTAGAGCCAGTGGGGCACAGGACCCAAGGCAGCATGGGTTCTGGCAGGGAGGTCATGTCAGGCAGTCTAATAGTTTCTTTGACGGTGGCCAAAGTAGTAGACCAGGGAGGGGCTGTGGACATGGCCTACCTAGACTTTAGCAAGGCATTTAATACAGTCCCACACAAAAGATTAATAGTCAAATTAACCAGCCTGGGCATGGGTCCCAGGGTGGTAGCCTGGGTTAAACATTGGCTGGACAACAGGACACAGAAAGTAATTGCAAATGGAATCCACTCTGAAGAAAGAGGGGTTACAAGTGGTGTGCCACAAGGTTCAGTACTGGATCCAGTCCTTTTTAATGTCTTTATAAGTGACATTGCAGAGGGACTGGAAGGAAAAGTATGCCTCTTTGCAGATGACACAAAGATCTGCAACAAGGTTGATACACAAGGAGGCGTGGAAAGGATGAGAAGGGACTTGGCAAGGTTGGAGGAACGGTCAGAAGTATGGCAGCTAGGATTCAATGCAAAGAAGTGCAAAACAATGCACCTCGGAAACAAGAACCCAGGGGAAGATTACACAATGGGGGGGAAGGTAGTAACAACAACAGAAAAGGAAAGGGACCTAGGGGTAATCATATCACTACCACAGGGTAGTGGATGTATGGAACAGCCTTCCTGAGGAGGTTGTGGGGTCTAAAACTGTGGGAGAATTCAAGAATGCGTGGGACAGACATAAGCCAATTCTTGTTGGGGGTAGGAAGAAATAGGCTGTTGGTTAACTAGGATCAGCGGCCTATCCTGTAGGTAGGGAAATGGGCAGACTAGGTGGGCCAAGCGGTCCTGCAGAGGAACTAGAAGGAAAAGTATGTCTCTTTGCAGATGACACAAAGATCTGCAACAGGGTTGATACACAAGGAGGCGTGGAAAGGATGAGAAGGGACTTGGCAAGGTTGGAGGAACGGTCAGAAGTATGGCAGCTAGGATTCAATGCAAAGAAGTGCAAAACAATGCACCTCGGAAACAAGAACCCAGGGGAAGATTACACAATGGGGGGGAAGGTAGTAACAACAACAGAAAAGGAAAGGGACCTAGGGGTAATCATATCACTACCACAGGGTAGTGGATGTATGGAACAGCCTTCCTGAGGAGGTTGTGGGGTCTAAAACTGTGGGAGAATTCAAGAATGCGTGGGACAGACATAAGCCAATTCTTGTTGGGGGTAGGAAGAAATAGGCTGTTGGTTAACTAGGATCAGCGGCCTATCCTGTAGGTAGGGAAATGGGCAGACTAGGTGGGCCAAGCGGTCCTGCAGAGGAACTAGAAGGAAAAGTATGTCTCTTTGCAGATGACACAAAGATCTGCAACAGGGTTGATACACAAGATGGAGTGGAAAGGATGAGAAGGGACTTGGCAAGGTTGGAGGAATGGTCAAATGTATGGCAGCTCAGATTCAATGCAAAGAAGTGCAAGGTAATGCACATGGGAAACAAAAACCCAGCGGAAGCATACACAATGGGGGGTGAGATACTGACAACAGTAAAAATAGAAAGGGACCTGGGGGTAATTATATCAGATGACCTAAAGGTAGGCATGCAATGTGAGAAGGCAGTAAGGACGGCTGGGGGGATACTGGGACGCATAGGAAGAGGCATCAATAGTAGAAAACAGGAAGTTGTTATCCCTCTGTACAGACAGTTGGTGAGACCCCACCTGGAGTACTGTGTGCAGTTCTGGAGCCCCATCTCCGCAAAGACATAGACAGAGTGGAGGCTGTCCAGAGGAGGGCAACCAAAATGGTGCAGGGTCTGCATCAGAAGACATACAAAGAAAGACTAAAGGAGCTTAATATGTATACTCTTGAGGAAAGAAGGGAGAGAGGGGACATGATAGAAACTTTCAAGTACCTCAAGGGAATTAACAAAGTCCAAGAGGGTAGCATCTTCCAGAAAAAGAGATGTGCAAGAACAAGGGGGCACAATTTGAAGATAGAGGGGGGACGGCTCAGGGGTAATGTGAGGAAGTATTTTTTCACTAAGAGGGTTGTGGATGCATGGAACAGCCTCCCTGAGAAGGTCGTGGAGTCAAGAACAGTGGGGGACTTCAAGAATGCATGGGACAGGTGTAAGGCAGTCCTAGTGGGGGGTAAGAGGAAGTAAGCTATTGGTTAACTAGGATCTGCAGCTTATCTGTTAGGTAGGAAAATGGGCAGACTAGGTGGGCCAAGCGGTCCTTATTTGCCGTCAAATTCTATGTTTCTATGTTTCTATCTGCCGTCAAAGTCTATGTTTCTATGTTTGTGATATGAAGAACTCTTCTTCAGGTTCAAAAAATGCTGCAGTTACTAAGGGATCAGAGGATGTGAGGATCCCTTTAACTCATCCCTGATATCAGAGATAAGGTGGCTTTCAAGCACATGGACATCATGGTAACATTGATGTCCTTGTGCCCAACCTACCCTGTATCACCATACTCTAAGTGCAGAGTAGGGAAGGTCACACTGCTACCTGCTTTACCTCAAATCCAACATTCTGCCAATCAAAGGAAATTGTCAAAGAAAACATTCAAATAAGAGTGAAAGGTCCTGAATATTTGACTTTAGAAAGTAAGTTAAACCTCAGAGCAGGCCATTCCTTCATAATGTCCACACCATCTACCCAGGAGATGATTGCTTTTCATTTTTATTTTACAATGTGCTAAACCCTAATAGCCCAGCTGAATTGCAACATACTGGCATACACATACAGACACACATATAGGCCTCAAGTGGAGCTAGAGTCTATGACGTAGGCAACAGTAGCAAAGGTGGAAGGTATACTGATATAAAGTTAGATGAGATGGGTCAGAGTTCAGATGTCATTCTCAAGGAATGAATGATTTTACAATGATCAAAGGGAGAAAAAACTGGGAAAGAAAGAAAGAAAGAAAGAAAGGTAAAGTTTGCTGTTTACCCAGCAGTATGGATTAATAGGGTTTCTGCTGTATGTACAATGTGGCACAGCACTTTATGTATGATGTAGGGCTTCTGAGTGGCAAAAATGTTCCCTTCTAATGCTATACAATTTAAAGGTATGGTTGAAAGCTAAATACTGCACTTTCTATTTACCTGTAGTGGAAGCAAAATATGTTCAAGATACTGCAGTTGTAATAAAACTCAAGGTAACTCAAGTTACTTTATAACGCCTTTATACTTTGGTTGGTGTTAAAAACCAAAAAATGGCAAAACAGTTTAGATTCTAAATGTGGGAGCTGAACAGTTGATATCAAGCTGCAGTATACAAAACGTTCACAAATGTATTTATTTAAAATGTGTTGCCCAGGAGCAGCACATTGAGCAGGAAGTTGTTTCCTGGTGCGACTCGGTGGTGGGGAGGTTACAAGGTGGTAGGAATACAGTAAACAAAAAGTGACAAACGCAAAGTACAATACTGAATAAAGTTACAACTGCATTGTACAATACAGAATCTATGATGGCACAAGCACTACATTTACAAACTTGTAAGAATTTACAATGGCAAAAAGTGACAGGTGTAGTGTAATAACAAATCATCAGACGGTGGTACCAGGTACAAAAATATGCAAACGTGCAAAAATATACTGTTTTCAAGACATCAAATTTGTAAAAACAATTACCTGTCCACTGTGGCATGTAAGTTTTAAAAATTCATGGCCACATACTTACTTACATGCTGTCCCATGTTTTTTACTGTAACATTTCTATTCCATCGTCAATGTACTTGGTGTTAGTCTGCATCTATGTTTTTAATTTATTAATAAACACAGTTTATGAAAACTGAATTGTCTGTGGCTGATTTATTTTCAGTAAAGAAGGGTGGATAACTGGTCCTGGGTCCAAGCACTTTAAAGCTTAACCCAACCACGGCTTAATACCTTAAGCTTGATGCATGCCTAGTCCTGAATAGGATTTGCAGCCACAACTCTAAAAAGGCTTCTAAAATGTCTATTTACCTAAAACAAGGCCTTAACTTTTAAAGATGTAACTTTAAGCCACAATCCTTAAAATGGCTTTTAAATTATATTTACCTGCTGTCCAAGGTCCTTAACTTACTTCGCCCTCAGAGCCACAACCCTTAAAAGGGTTACTCAAATGAAATTTAAATTGCGTGCGGACTGAAAGTGCAGTAAGTGCTTTAACTTTCAGCCAACCCTAATGATGCTTTTGAAACAGATTATTTTGCTTCCCTAGCTTCCCCCAAGACTTAACTGCTGGCCCCAAGGTCTAGAAAAGAGCTTTTTAAAGGATTTTCATGATTGCTTGCATGCTCTAATAGGTCCTTTAAATGCCTTATCCCCAAACTTCTTAAAAGGGCTTCTATTTTTATCAGGTATGCTGCTAGTCAAAGTCACGTGATTGCATCTGGCCTGAATGGTGACTTTCCCATTGACTCCTTGAGATGCTAAATATTTTGCCTTCTCTACAAAACATCTGACTGTATCTAACTTGAAACAGTACAGTACAGAGCTACTAATACTTTATCTGCTACTAGCGACTCCTGTGATAATCACGAAGATCGATATAGAAGCTTGTCAGTCTGCATTACCTTTCACTCCAGATGCCAGTGATGAGAGACAACGGGCCCCAAAGCAGCACAGACTCACCAATGTCACCACCTGGCAATGCACCAGAGCCTGATGTAATGGAGCACTTTTTTAAAGAACTCGCCTCAGTTAAGGATGCTGCCCTGCATATAAAGCTATGTGGTTAATGTCTTGTTATCTCTGCATAATTGTTCTGCTGTGATTGAATGTATTTTTTCCCTTCTACCCTTCCCTCCAAGGATGCACCATGAGACAAAGCAACCTTGTTGTTCAGTGCGCCCTTCCTGATAAAACATTTCAATATAAATATGACTGGCGAATTCAAAATTATTAAACCAGTGCTCACAGAATTGACTAGATGGGTGTCCGATGCCAAAGCCCGCATCAGCTCCCTGGAGGAGAGAGCCAACGGCATGGACCCTGAGTTAATGAGTGTCCAACAAAAGCTTTAGTGCCTGGAAGATTGGATAAAGGATTGAGAAGGCCACAGTAGGTGCAACAACCTGGTGAGTATTGGTCTGCCAGAACATGTAGAGGGTCCTGACACCGTTGCCTTCACCCAAAGGTTGTGTGAAAAACTTGCAGGCCCCTTTGCTAATGGGCAGGTCTATATAAGAGAATGAGTCCATAGAGCATTACGACCAATGCAGAATCCAGGAGAGAAGTCAAGATCTTTTATCTCTCACCTCCTGAATTTCCTTGATAAAACTCATATCCAGGCAAAATTGAGGGAGACAAAAGAACAGTGGTGGGAAGGTCAGAGGCTGTTTATCTTTAATGTCTTAACCCCACAAATTTGGGCTAAACAGAATATATCATGACATCAGAAACAACATTTTTGCAACAGGTATTAAGTTCAGGGTTGTCCATCTGTGCATCTCATGATTACATCACAAGATGGCCCAAAGCAGTTTCATTCAGTTGCTGAAGAAAAGAAGAAATTACCGAAATTACACCAAAATTAGTTTCCCGCCTCCTGCAGCCCACCACGCTGATGCACTTCTAATGCAGAAGGGGAATTTTCTGCAGCCTTTCTGAGATACACCACATTACTATAACATGTTTTACTGCTATGGTTATCTTCTGTTCTGAGTTCTCTGTTTTGCCGGGGGTGTTTGGGATATGTTATGAAAGGATATGTCTTCTACTTCCAGATACTAAAGTTATGAACACATTACTGTTTATTATGTTGGTTTAAAATACATAATTACCATACAGAGTGCAGTTCCAGATCACAATGGAACCATTTTACAGTTGCGCAGACCAGTAGTTCACTGAGCTGCGTGTGACTGCATGAGTTCCCCTTGCTGACCTCCATCCCCACCCCAATGTATTTTTGCTAGTTGCCACTGTATCACTTCTACAACTCAGACTAAGTGCAGTACAGCCTTCATATATTATAGTCACTTTCTAGAAATGGCCTGCTTTTTTGTTTTGGGTAAATGAAATGGAGGAGGGGAAAAACTAGATTAGATATAAATTCCTGCCACTAGAGGGATGATGACATATAGGCCACTACTCTGCACAGCCTCTTCCCCTTTGTCTCCACAGTTTCTTAGAGCACAGATCTTACCAGTTTAAGCTCCTCTTGGTGGGATCAGTACTGACTCCATCTGTCCTTTGCTTGAATAGGGAACATGATGCCGGTTTCTACTGGTGCTGTGCAGTGGCGGAGCTAGAGGGGGGGCTGGGGGGGCGGTTGCGCCTCCTGGCTGCCCCAGTGTGAGTAGTGGTGCCCCACCACTATCTTTATTCACTGTTTAGTGCCCATTGTGGAGCCCATGATTGACTGAATGGCTCCCCCAGCTCCCAAATGCTCCCAAACCTGGCTCCGCTACTGGTGCTGTGTACTGCATTGTCATGCTGCTAGTATTTCTGCCACAACCTGAGACTGACTTTGCGTAAGACTACAGCTGAGCACCTGCAATTGCATGTGGCAAATTGAGGATACCTCAAGAGAAGTCAGACTTATGACGCATGCACAACACATTCACTAAAGGTTTACCTGCATGTTTCATGTAGCAGCTTGGCCACCTAAAATGACGGGTTGACTGGACTGTGTTACACTGCTCCATATTCTTCTTGTGCCCCAGGGCCATTGTTTTCTACTAATGCTTGGACCTTTGTTTCTTTTTTGAACTGCAGTAAGTCCAGTATTGAAGGTTGCCTTGTACTCGTACTCGTATGGGTATGGGGGGAGATAGTACAAGAGACGCCACTAGAACATGGGAAGAATGCTTTATTAGGGGGCACTGTGTGTGTACCTGTATACCTTATATAGTTAATTTGTGCACTAGCTGGCAATGCACAAGTGGGGTGTTAGTTAAACCACTTATTGCGTCTCACAGAGCTGGTAGAGAGAGATTTCTCATCAGCCCTAATATGGACCTAATTAGAGGAGTTCGGTCACAAGGACAAGGGATATGGGACCCTGTTAATCCCTCAAGTGGGGTGTCCAGTAATAACACATCTCTGAGAGTAAACTTTGACGTGACTTGTTACACGTGTCCAGCTGTGACATTGTATGCTGTTGTTCTGTATGATGTGGGGGCAAAGAGATTACAAGGAATGCTTTGGGAATGCTTACTTGTATGAATTATTGTGCGCCTAGACAGGCTTCAGACAGGAGTCTAGTGCTACATCTCAGAGATATAAGGAATTAAATAATGTTAAATATTTATCTTGCAATGTTAATGGTGCCAAAACTAAAATCTGGTGTTACCAGATCTTGAAACATGTTAAAATATGGGAAGGGCAAATTGTTATGCTTCTGGGAAATGCACTTATGGGAAGAAGAAGCTCTCTTTTATAGACAGGATTGGGTGGGGCAAGCCTATGCAGTGGGTGACACTACTACTCAAAGAGAGGTGGTGACACTCTCTGAGTAAAATATTAGATTCCAGCTTACACATACCATTGCTGATCCTGATGGAAGATATCTCTCTTTAATGGGCCACCTGGACCACACTGAAATACTTATTGGTAATGTGCATAGTCCCAACGTAGATATGCCAGGGATCTTTATGCAGATGCTTAATTATCTTATATTATATGCTCACCCCCAATATTGATAGCTGGGAACTGGAATTTAGTGTTAGATAATGATCTTGTCAAATCTAGAGGAAGGCAGGGTAGTTTATCCCTGGCACAAAGAACTATCAGAGAGACATGTGATTCTTTGAGTCTGTTAAACCCATGGTGACTATTGGAGCCCAATATCCGAGATTATACCCTTTACTCGGCAACTCTTGGCACTTTGTCATGTATAAATTATTTTTTAATCAATCATATTATGCTTCATGGCCTGCATAATGTCCAGATTCTGGCAGGAGCTTAATATGTATACTGTTGAGGAAAGGAGGGAGATGGGGGACATGATAGAAACTTTCAAGTACCTCAAGGGAATCAACAAAGTCCAAGAGGGCAGCATCTTTCAGAAAAAGAGATGTGCAAGAACAAGGGGCACAATTTGAAGATAGAGGGGGGATGACTCAGGGACAACGAGAGGAAGTATGGAACAGCCTTCCTGAGGAGGTAGTGTGGTCAAAAACAGTGGGGGAATTGAAGAATGTATGGGACAGACATAAGGCAATTCTGGTGGAGGGGTAGGAGGAAGTAGACTGTTGGTTAACTAGGATCTGCAACTTATCCAATAGGCAGGGAAATGGGCAGATGGGGTGGGTCAAGCAGTTCTTATCTGCCATCAAAGTCTATGTTTCTGTTTCTATGTTTCTATGGGTTATCTCAGATCACTCTCCAGTGCTACTGCAGCATGAGTTTATCCATAGCACTGAGAAAGATCCTTGCTGGAGGAGTCATAATCACCTCTTGAGTGATAAAAACACACTAGAACAAATACAAGAATCAATAAAAAAATGTATTGAGACTGATACTGGCTCCCCAGACACATTAGACATTTTGTGGGTAGCTTTGAAAGCATTTGTTAAAGGTGAGTTTCTGTGATTGGCCTCAGTGTAGAAAAAAAAAAGGAAGCATAAAGCCAGAGCCCTGTTTCAGGAAATTAGGCAAATAGAGACTAAATCAAGCTCTAAAACTTGTGAGGCCACTTGGCTTCACCTCCACACTCTAAAGGCTCAATGTGAAGATCTTAATAGACAGCAGGCTGAACATGCCATTTTCTGCACTCAGGCCAAGTATTTTGATCAGGGAGAAAGGCAGGTGAGCTTATGACTCTCTGCCTTAGGCAACAAGAAGCCGATGGGTTGATTAAGTCTGTTTAAAATACGCAGACTATGGCACTAAACACCTCCCCAAGAGACATAGCGGGTCAGTTTCAGCAATATTATCAGACTTTATATTCCGCCACCACACCTTCTCCAAGTCAGCAGGAAACTGCGGATTACTTAGCTACTTTCACCTTGCCTGCCTTAACTCAGGATCACCAGTCTGTGCTGGCCCAGCCTATCACGAAGAGCTTTGAAGGGCTATGAAAAAGCTTAACTACTGATAAGGCTCCTGGGCCTGATGGTCTTTCTGCTAATTTTTATAAAGCCTTGGAGACTGAGCTGACTCCTAGTTTGACCCATACTTACACATATATGTATGCTCAAGAGGTTAATGATAATTTATTTATTTATTGAAATCTAGGATTACAACCTTTGAGCTACAAGCTCATTTACAAAGGTTCCACGTCAGACATAAAGGCACAGATAAGCACAGTACAATACAAGAAATTGTAGGAAAAAAAAGAACAAGACAAGGAGGGCTGTATGGCAACTAAAATACAGTAGGGACAGGTGATAGCAGTTTCTGTAACATTTCCTAAGAGATAAAAGAAATGTAGGAGGGAAGTAGGTTATTTGGGTGGCACTATAGACCTTGAAGAGAGGTGGGGGGGGGGTAGACATAGACAGAGGCGGAAGGATGGCGGTAACCTCGGGCAGAGAGTCACTTTGTCATAGTGGTTAAGTTACGTTAAGACAGAGGGTGGGTAACAAAGTGGAGGCTGGGGTGGGTTGAGGATCACGTGGATAGGGAAAGGGGGCAGAGAGTGGGGGAAGGGGAAAATGGGAATGGAGGTATGAGTGATGCTGGGTGGGTAGTTGATAAGTGCAAACGGTGGGGGGAGTTCTTAGGCAGTTACAGGTAGAGGTGAATCAGGGGGAAGCAGGATCAAGTCTGTTGGCTGGTGAGTTGAGATTTGAGTGCTGATTTGAAGAGGCCAATTTTGCTGATAGCAGTAAGGTCAGGTGGAAGTGCACTAAGCCAGAGTGGGGCCCTGTATTCAAAGGATCTCTGACCTTGAGAAGTTTGCCGGAAGGAGACCTTGACTGAGAGCTTGTTAGATGCCCTGGTGGTCCTAGTTGGCTCAATTTGGTGCAGAAGGGAAATGCACCCAGGCAGTAATAGGCCAAGGGTTGCTTTTTTGGTGAGGAGACATACTTGGTAATGGGTCCTTTCAGCTAGGTTTAGCCACCCTGTTTGCAGGTAGAGATTACAGCTGTGGGTGAGACGAGGGGCCCCTAGTGCTAGCCTGCAGGCTTTATTCAGCGTAGTGGCAACCCGCTTAAGGGTGCTGTCAAATGCTGCACTGTAAATGGGAAGACCATAGTCAATGGTTGAGAATACTGAGCTGGTGATGGCAAGCTGGAGAGCTTTTTCAGTGAAGCAGCTACGGTGCTTGTATAGTAGACTAAGCTTCCGGTTAGCTGATGAGGCAACATTGTCAACGTGGGAGGAGAATGAAAGGGATCTGTCTAGGGTGATGCCCAGGTATTTGAAACTTTGTACCACTTCTAAGGCTTTATTTTGTTTACTTAGGATGTTTATGGTGGATGTCTTATGACGATTATGGGTGGGACCGAATAGCATGGTATTGTTTTTTTTTATGGTTAACAAGCAGTTCGGCTTGATCAAACCAGGCCTCTACCTTGTTATAGTCATATTGAAGTCTATGTTCAAGGGTGGCAGGGTCAGTATGACTAGTGTAGATGACAGGATCATCTGCATAAAGGAGGATTTTGTGTTGGCAAGCTAGTGGGAGAGTATTAAGAAAAAGGCTGAAAAGTAGTGGGCCTAGTATGGATCCTTGGGGGACACCGGTGGACACTTTCTGTGAGTCCAAGAGGGTATTAGATATTTTTACCCATTGTTCAAGCCCTGTGAGGTAGCTCCAAACACAACACAGTGAATCTGCTGATAATCCCATAACATCTAGCTGAGCCAGGAGGAGGTCATGGTTGACTTTATCAAAGGCCTTGGTGAGGTCGATGTAGATAGCCCCCACCAAGTGACCTAGATCAAAGGCTTAATGAATAAACCCCGTGAACTCCAAAAGCGCAGTGGTAGTACTGTGAAGTTTAAGGAAGCCATGTTGCTGTTGGCATTGAAGCTGATATTTATCTAGGTGTTCAACCAGTTGATCGTAGACGATCCGCTCTAAGGCTTTTGAGATAAGTGGGAGAATTGAGATTGGACAGTAATTAGTATGACTTGTCTTAGAACCTGCTTTGAAGACAGGGGTGACAACTGCTGATTTCCATTGTGTTGGGAATGTACCTGAGGATAGGGACAGGTTGATGATTCCGGTTAATGGTGTTAGTACCTCATCTAGTACCAATGAGATTAATTTTAGGTCTAGGCCCTCGGCACTATGCCTGGACCTCCCCAGTATTTTGGTGAGATATTTTTTTGCCATCCCTTTGGATATGACTTTAAGGTAAAATGGGAGGGCATGATTTGTCGGAGGCATTTGAGGCAGTTTTATTAGAGGCTCACTTGCAGGAGTCTGGTAGTTGGGGGGGGCACTGCACTGAGGTCAGTGAAGGCTTTGTTAAAGGTGTTTGTGATAGTTTTATGGTCATGTGTTAAGGACCCTTCGATATTAAGCAAAGTGGGTTCAGAAGAATCTCGCTTCCCGGTGATTGTATGGATATTTTTCCAGAAACTGTGACCATCACCCCAGGAGGAGTTAAGCTCAGACCTGGAATATATAGCTTTAGCCCGGCGGATTGCGAGAGTACAGTTTTTTCGAGCCGCTCTGTAGTTCTGCATGTCATAGGTTGTGCGAGAACTTTTGTACTTATACCAGAGCTGACCACGAGTGCGCATCAGGGCAAGGAGGTGAGGGTTAACCCATGATTTATGAGTTCCCCTGACTTTTCTTTTTTTTAACAGGTGCGAAGATATCACAGGCGTCATTGAAAATTTTGATAAAGTTATCAAGCGCCAAATCGACGTTATTGGTAGCTAGTACAGGGGCTCAACTCTGCTATTGAAGGTATTGCCTAAAGGAGCACTGTTGTCCCTTTTTCAGCACACAGGATAAGATAACCTTTGCTGGAGGTTTCGGGGCCTTGTTTGTCCACTGGAAGATAATGGGCGAGTGGTCACTGAGGGAGTCGGGGAGCACATTTAGACCAGAGATCAGCTCTGGGTGGCTTGTTAGTACCCAGTCTAGCAGGGTAGAGGTTCTTGTTTTATAATTTATTCGAGTGGGTTGGTCAACTAGTTGGTGGAAGTTAATGGAGGAGGTCGCATCCTTGTAGGAGGCCGACTCAGTTGATAACCAGTTGATATTGAAGTTGCCCAGAACAATTACTTCATTGTGGGACTGAAGGTGGGCTAGGTGTTCATGAAAAACTATAAAGCCCTCAGCTTGCTGCCTAGGGGGAATATATGCTGAGCCTACAGTAAGACCCTTATCCTGGGAGCCTAGGGTGAATCTCACTGAGAGTATCTGTACATTTTTACCTTATTTTAAATGGGGGAGAGCTGTGCCCTGAAGGTGATTTTTTAAATAAATTATGCAACCACCTCTCCATTTCCCTAGTCTATTGAGCCAGTAGGAGGTGTACCCTTGGAGCAGGACTTGGTTGTCTGGGGTCCTGGATGTAAGCCATGATTCGGTTATGGACAAGACATCAGGGTTGTGCTGTGCGACCCAGGCTTGGAGTAGGTCAAGTTTTGGCAGAAGGCTGCAGATGTTAATAGAGACAATTGAAATAAAATGGCTGTTAACAGTAGGACAACCAAAGATTATGTTAGGGCCTGGGTTAGGATGGATATTTCCGGATAGCATCAGTAGCAGCCAGGTGACCCTAATAGCTAGAAGCTTGGTGGAGCAGGATCAGTGTCGGCGGTAGGTGGTTTGGGAAGCTGGATAGCGAGAAAGGGGGAGAGAGGTAATGGCCGGTGGGGGGATAAGATAGTGGTAATTATACAGTGGCAAGTGCTGGGACCTGGTGGGCTGGGAGACTGCAGACTTAGGGAGGAAGGGTGCTGATGTGGAGTTTGGAGGCCCATCCTTATAGGTAGGTGTGGGCTCAGGCATCACACAGGCGTCGACGTAGGGCTGAGCATTGTTGAGAAGTTGGGGGACTAGAACAAATATAGCAAGCAAGGTTGGTAGCGGCGGTATGGTTGGTTAAGCTAAGCAGAGCTAATTAAGCTATGGAATGGAGATCAATTGAGGTGAGATAGCAGAGGAATAAGTTGGGAAACTGTGATCCAGAGACAGGTTCTAGTAAGCCTGTAAGCCCCAAGGGAGAGGAGAGAAAGAGTGGTGGGGAAAGCTATGGGAGTCTACGGCAGAAACAGCTGTTGGCATAAAGTGAGGATCACGTCTGACTAATAAGATGGTAGATCCATGGAAGAGGGAGGGGCTATAGTGTATTTAAAGGAGGCCTGGGCAGGGGTGGGGAGGCGGGAAGAAAAAGCGTGGCGTATTAGTTAGCTGCCAGCGAGGAGGCAGAAATAGAGAGAGAGTACGATGGCCATAGGGCAGGCTGAATGCACACCAATCGGCAGAGCTGCAGTTGCTGGCTGTCCAATCAGGGTCCAGGCGCTGGATCGCCGCAGCAATCAGGAGCCGCTAAGAAAATTCTTTACCCAGTGCCATAATTACATAGATATTGAACCCAGGGAAGGATCCTGAGCAGGTTACCAATTATCGACCCATATCCATGATGAATCAGGATATGAAAATATTAGCAAAAGTGTTGCCCTGCAGAGTCAGTGGAGTATGAGGATATTTGGTGGGTCCAGAGCAGAAAGGCTTTATAGCAAGAAAGTTGTCCTTGGATCATCTGAGGAAGCTCAAGCATGTCTTCTCTGCATCCTGGAAACCCATGAATCCTGCAGCCTTGGTCTCCCTGAATGTGAAGAAGGCTTTTGACTATGTATCATGGCCTTTCTGTATGCAGTCTTCACCAAGATTGGGTTAACATGGGAGTTCATTCAGCGGGTCCAGGTACTTTACACTTGGCCTCAGGTGAGATTTTATCGCAATGGAATCATTTCAGACCTTATTTCTCTCTGTAGGGGTACCAGGCAGGGCTTCCCTTTCTACCCTTTCTTATTTAATTTGTATCTAGAGCCTCTTATTCACAAACATAGAAACATAGAATTTGACAGCAGATAAGGACTGCTTGGCCCACCTAGTCTGCCCATTTCCCTACCTAACGGATAAGCTGCAGATCCTAGTTAACCAACAGTCTACTTCCTCCTACCCCCCACTAGAATTGCTTTATGTCTGTCCCATGCATTCTTGAATTCCCTCACTGTTTTTGACTCTAATACCTCCTCAGGAAGGCTGTTGCGTGCATCTACAGCCCTCTCTGTGAAGAAATACTTCCTCACATTACCTCTGAGCCATCTCCCCTCTATCTTCAAATTGTGCCCCCTTGTTCTTGCACATCTTTTTTTTTGAAAGATGATACCCTTTTGGACTGTTGATTCCCTTGAGGTATTTGAAAGTTTCTATCATGTCCCCCCTCTCCCTCCTTTCCTCGAGGCTATACATCTTAAGCACCTTTAGTCTTTCTTCATATGTCTTCTGGTGCAGACCCTGCACCATTTTGGTTGTGCTCCTCTGGACAGCCTCCACCCTGTCTAAGTCTTTGCGGAGATGGGATCTCCAGAACTGTACACAGTACTCCAGATGTGGTCTTACCAACTGTCTGTACAGAGGGCCAACAACTTCCTGTTTTCTACTGGTGATGCCTCTCCCTATGCATCCCAGTATCCCCCAGCCCTCCTTACTGCCTTCTCACATTGCTGGCCCACCTTTAGGTCATCTGATATGACTACCCCCAGGTCCCTTTCCATTTTTGTTGTTGTCGGTATCTCACCCCCATTGTGTACTCTTGCTCTGGGTTTTTGTTTCCCAGGTGCATTACTTTGTACTTCTTTGCACTGAATCTAAGCTGCCATACATTTGGCCATTCCTCCAACCTTGCCAAGTCCCTTTTCATCCTTTCCACCCCACCTTGCGTATCAACCCTGTTGCAGATTGTTGTGTCATCTGCAACCCTACCTTCCCCTCCAGTCCCTCTGCAATGTCACTTATAAAGACATTAAAAAGGACCAGCCCCAGTACTGAACCCTACGGTACCCCACTAGTAACCCTCCTTCCATCACTGTGGACTCCATTTATCATTACCCACTGTGTCATGTTGTACAGCCAGTGATTTACCCAGGCTACCACCCTGGGACCCACTCCCAGGCACAAGTTGAATACCCATTCTCTACTTTCAAGGTATCAGCATTGGTCAGCACTTGTATGCCATGTCTGTTTATGCAGACAATGTACTTCACAAGAGTTTGGTTGATTGTCATGGTATTAGGTAAATGTTAGTAAAACACAGGTACTGCCTTTAAATGCTGCATTAACAAAGTAAAAAGTCACAAATATGGACCTTTCATCGTCACCCAAAACCTTAAGGTATTTGGGAATAGAGCTAAGCCGCAGTAACACTGTGATGTGACAAAAAACCCTAGATGATCGAAGGGGTAAATACACAAGAGAACCCCTTGTGGGATTCTTTGTCAGCACTGGTTTCAGGTCCTGTGCAACCAAAGGTGGTGTCTAGGTGGTTCAGAGCATGAACACATTTACTGAGGATCCGCTGAGGGAGACCAAGGAGTCTTGGTGCAGGAAGGTGGGACTGTCCCCCTCAGACAAAGAATAGAACAGCATTTGGGTAGGTATTAACTCCACCACAGCATCCCTGTTCTGGAGGGAATTTAGATGGAAGGTGGGAGTGAGGTTCTCCAGACCCCCTACGGTTACAAAGCACTATGGCAACCACCCAACTGACCAGTGCTGGAGAAATTGCCACACAGCAGGCTCCTACTCCCACATTTTTTAGCATTGTATTGTTGTTAGAGAATACTGGAAGGACATCCAAAAAACAGTAGGGGTTATCTTTGAGGTGACCTTGCCTGATGCCCCTCAGCATTGGCTCTTGCCCCCCCCCCCCGAGAACAAGAGCGCAGAGTTACTTTTGTAATATTAGTGGGGGCAGCTCTTACCATTACCGTGAACTGGCTCTCCCCAAACATGCCCAAGGTAGAGACATGGTATGATATCTTCAAAAAAATCTTAGATTTGGAGTATGTGACAGCTAAAGTGAGACTTGCAGTGGATAACTTTGGGGGAAGGTGGTTGCCCTTCCTACACTTTATGGCCAACCAGGAAAACACTGATATTACTGAGCTATTGGCCAGATATGCCTGAAGATATTTGTGAAAGGGACTGCCTGGAGAGTATCCTTATGTGTTCCCTATTGTGCTACGTTTGTCTCCATTTGTTTACATGGACTGGCCACCCATGAGTATATGTTTATGTCTGTTCTCTGTTGGTGTTTGTATCCCCCCCTCGGCAGGTTCCCTAGGACTTCCATGGCAGACTGTGGGTTACTGCATTTGGCCCTATGTAATTGGCACCTTTATGATTTATTTCATGGTGTATTTTGATTCCCCCTTCTAACAGGCTTGATCTGTTGCAATTATGCCAGACCGCTAAAGGAAAATAGCGTAATGCATTTTTTTTTCTCAAGAACCAGTTGTTCCTTTTATTAATTAATGAAGCTGTCTGTTTCAGGCTTTAAAAGAGACTAATGAACATACTGGTAATGTGTTTGTAAAAGCAGTTAGCTTCAAGAACGGGGTCTGGTAGATTTTCTTGAAGTCCTGCCTTTAAGCCGAGTTTAACGTCATGGAGAAGCCCCGAGAGTTTAAGCACTTAGCTTCTCGGAGGTGCGGCATGCTCGAGTGGTACACTGACTTCATTCACCAAACCCAATTTGAATTTAAATTAGAACAAGTCACACTGAGAACCCTGCAGAATTAATAGGAGTCTTACATTTATTTTGTACTGATGTTCTTGGACTGGCAGTATTAATTTGGGGTTATTTTGGGACACAGCGCTTACAGTGTTTTCAGCGTTCCTCTGTACTCCACTCCAGCGCTCTCTCCTATATGAGCCGGCCGGCCCTTGACTTGCTATACTTATGCCTAGAGAAAGTTGGAGGAGGGTCTACAGATACTTAGACAGTTCCAAACTTTTATTTAATAAAACAAACCAGGAGGATAGTAAGGAATGTGTTGTATGCTGTCCAATTAAGTTGTTCTATGTTGTATAAATAATAAATAAAGCTGTTAGAAAGAAACTAAATGCTTGTTATGTAAGCAAAATGATTGACAGTTTGGGTGGACCTATCCTAAGGATCAGGCCCCTATATATGTGGTATGAAGGCATGATTTAAACAGATAGGAGCAGGGTGTTGGAAGGGAAGCACCCGTCTACACTAGTACCTGCTAGTGTAAAAGTGTTTTTTCTCAGTTTTAAGCTGAAGTTAAGCTGTTTTAGTTTATACTGTTTACCTGCTTTATTTCTTTATTCGTTGTTGCAAGTCCATGTTGATTAATTCATTATTTTGTTCTGTAAATAAATAAACACATCAAGATCTTGGATTCTGATATCAGTGTATGTGTCCATCTGTATACCCCACAGCCTTCACACATGGTGGCAGAAGTGGGATCCAGTTGGGATGTCATACTGACTGCAGAGGGTCTGGAATAAGACCCTGGTGGACAACTGATGCTACAGGACGAGGTGGACAAACGACAACCTGCTGGTGCTGTTACAAGATCCGTGAGAGCGAAGTTTCAGCTTCCATTGCTTCCGGGAGTAGACCCAGCTGTCAGAGGGAAGGTAAAGAAGCAGTTTATGAGTAAGCAAGAAATGGAAGATCTGGCGGTGAACTAGGGGCTCAATCAAGTGGAGGTGGATCTGAGGAAGAATCACCACCTCAGGAGTCTCAGGAATTATTGAGATGGTTATGTATACAACATGTGGAGATGGAAAGACAGAGGGAAAGGGACTGAAAGGAGAATGAGGCACGCTGGAATGATACCCTCCATGCCATTCAAGCACTAAGTGATACTAGACCTCCCTCCTTCCTCCCCTGGTCTTGGTCAAAAAGACATTAAACTAGTGAAACCGACAGGAACGGATGACATCGAGGCCTATTTAACGACATTCAAAAGGGTTGCTGTTGCTTGCTTATGGCCCAGGAACCAATGAGTTATAAGACTGGCTCCATATTTAACAGGAGTATCTCAGTTGGCCTATAGTCATGTGGACGTAGCCCATGCCAACGATTATGACCAGGTAAAATCTACCATATTAAAAAGATTTGACATTAACATTGAAACCTATCGACAGAGGCTCAGGACATATAGGTTTCACACAGCCAACAGTCCTCAGGATGCTTATACATAGTTGAAAGATTTATGTAACAAATGGCTGCAACCTGCCACTAGAACTCTAGAACAAATTCTACAAGCCATCATATTGGAGCAGTTTGTATGCATCCTTCCCCAAGATGTTCAGCTTTGGGTTAAGGAGCACAGTCCAGAGACTGGTGATGTAGCTATCCATCTGGCAGAAGATTACTAGGCTGCATGACCTAATCGACAAAAGAGTCCAGTCATGCCCAATACACAACAAGACACGGTAAGAAATACTACTACCATTTCACCCAGTATGGGACTAATAACGGTGGGACACGTTTGAATTCTAAATCTGGAAAGGGGTATAACTCAGAGATTATTTGTAGAAACAGTAATGGGAAAGGCCACATAGCTAGATTTTGCCCCAAGAATAAACTTGAATCCACACATCTTGCTTTGGCTAACTGGGGGCAATACAGTGTGGCGGTACAGATTAATGGAAGAGATGTTCTAGGGTTAATAGATTCCGGAAGCAAACAGACTTTAGTACAACCAGAACTGTTACATGAACATCCCAGAGCCGGGAGGCCCACTACTAGAGTGACTTGTATTCATGGGCACATTCATCAATATCCTCTGGTAGCTACGTTACCATCCACGGTCACACTCATCAAGTGGCAGTAGGCGTGGTACCTACCTTACCTGTTCCGGTTCTATTGGGACACGATTATCCAAATTTTCAGGAATTGTTAAGTACCACTGTATGTGCTATTGTTACAAGGTCAAAAACTAAGGAAAAGGACATATTGGGACAATTGTTTCCTTTTGAAGAGGACATATATGGGCCCATGGGAAAAACCCGGAAATCAAGATCCCAGAAGAGACATGATAAAAATATACGGACTCAAAAGACACGTGACATTGATATGGGTTTAATTGAACAAAAGAAAGTAGAATTAGTCCAGAAAAGTGAATTTCAAAAGCACAAGAGGTTGATGTAACTTTACAACCTTTACATTTACACGCAAAAGGTGAAGTTGGGACACCAGGTAATAAATACAGGATACAGGAGAATCTATTGTATAGAGTGTGCACTAATCTTAGAACTGGAGAAACAGTGGAACAATTAGTAGTCCCACAAGTCTATTGAATGCAATTATTAGAACTTGCCCTTGATATACCCTTGGCTGGACATTTGGGTAGAGATTCTGCCCTTAGCCGATTGTTGAATCATTTTTTCTGGCCGGGCATTCATGACCAAGTGTCCTCCTACTGTAAAAACTGCCCTGAATGCCAGTGGGTAGCAAAACTTGATAAAAAGGATAAAGTCCCTATGATCCCTATGCCTTTAATCAGCGTTCCCTTCGAAAGAGTGGCAATGGATACTGCAGGGCCTTTGCTGAAGAGCTCTAAAGGTAACAAATACATCTTGGTAGTCAGTGACTATACTATCCGGTGCCCGGAGGCTGTGCCTCTGCGCAGCATCATGGCACTGAGGATTGCTGAGGAATTGGGCAAAATATTTAGTCAAGTTGGTTTTCCTTGGGAGATATTGACTGACAGAGGTAGAAACTTCTGTTCGATACTGTTGAAGCGACTTTACCAAACCTTGGGCATCTCAGCCCTTCATACCACACCGTATCATCCCCAAACGGATGGTCTGGAGTGCTTCAACCAAACTTTAAAGAAAATGATACAATCATTTGTGCATGAGGAAGGAAAGAACTGAGATCAATATCTGCCATACGTCTTATTTGCATATAGGGAGGTACCTCAGGCATCTACAGGGTTCTCACCCTTTGAATTACTCTATGGGAAGAACCCTAGGGACCCTTTGGATATAGTCAAGGAAGAGTGGGAAGGTGGTACAAAACCTAAAGGTATGATGCCTTCTGAATATATGTGTCAATTGAAAGAAAAAAATGATAAGATACATACAAAAGGCACATGAAACCAACCAAAAACAACAGGTTAAACAAAAAATGTATTATAAACAAGGGACGGGGCATAAAGAATTTGTGGAAGGAGATAAAGTTTTGCTATTGTTGCCATCATTAGATAACAAATTACTCATGAAGTGGCAGGGGCCATATACCCTAGTACAAAGAATGGGTCCTGTAACTTATGGAGTGACATTGCACGATCGTAAACAGAATAAACGTATCTATCATGTTAACCTGCTTGAAGCATGGGTAGACAGAGCCTCTTCTTTACATAGGTATGTTTGTTCTGAAGCAGAAGACATTGAATTAAACAGGGTCTATCGATGTTTAGAAGGTGTAGGGGAACTATCTGATATTCATGTCAATTCAGAATTATCTCCTGAACAAATGGCAGAAGTACAGACCCTGTTACAAGCTCACGCGGTAGTGTTTACAGGCATTCCTGGTAAAAACTTCCAAAGTAACCCATCATATCACACTTACAGAAGATTTTCCCATTAGACAGAAAGCATACAGGCTTCCAGAGAGAGTAAGGGGTGATGTAATCTTAGAGCTGAATAAAATGCGGGAGCTAGGTATCATCGAACTCTCTCATAATGAGTGGAGCTTTCCCATGGTGGTGGTGCAGATGAAGGAAGGGGGGTGAGGCTTTGTCTTGACTTTCGGTGACTTAACGCAGCGTCGAAATCTGACAGCTATCCAATGCCCCGCATTGACGATACCTTAGATCATTTAGGTAATACCCAATTTATAAGTACATTAGATCTAACTAAGGGTTATTGGCAGATACCCTTAGGCCCTTCTGCTAAAGAAACAATGGTGTTTAGCACACCGGTAGGCCTTTTCCAATTCACGGTGATGTCATTTGGCCTACACGGTGCTCCAGCTATGTTTCAGAGGGTTATGGACAAGTTTTTGACACCCCATGCTACTTATAGTGCGACCTATCTAGATGACGTCATAATATTTAGCCCCTCATGGTCTGAACACTTACGACATCTAGAAGCAGTACTAACTACCATTTCTATAGCTGGATTAACAATTGATCCTGGTAAATGTTCGATAGCTATGCAAGAGACAAAATATTTGGGTTTTCAGATAGGAAAAGGCCAAATTAGACCAGAAATTAGTAAAGTACAGGCTGTAGCTAATAGCCTCCGTCCGGTAACTAAAAAGGATGTATGTCCTTTCTTGGGACTAGCAGGCTATTATCACCATTTTATTGCTAATATTTCTACTCTTGCTAGTCCTTTAATGGACTTAACAAAGAAAAATAAAACGGAAAAAATCATTTGGACCCCTGCATGTGAGGAAGCCTTTTCAACCATTAAAGCTAAACTATACTCCTCACCAGTACTATGCACTCCAAATTTCAATTTGACATTTATTTTCCAGACAGACACCTCGAATTATGGGATGGGGCGACTCTAACCCAAATGGTTGTGGGGGAGGAGTACCCAGTTATATATATAAGCCGAAAGCTGCACAACAGAGAAACACACTACTCTACAATAGAGAAGGAATGCCTAGCAATATGATGAGCTATTGAGGCACTCCGTTTCTACCTATGGGGAGCAGAATTTGAGTTATGGATGGACCACAATCCCTGTGCTGGCTGCATGTGTTGAAAGATGGTAACCCGTGCATAATGCATTGGTATCTGTCTCTTCAGCCCTACAAGTTCCATATTAGGCATCGCAGAGGTACTGCCCACGCAATGTAGATTATCTATCTTGTTATGGGGTACAAAAAGAGAAAGAAACACCTAGTATCAGATCTTGGGGTATTGGAAAAAAAAAGAGGCAAAAATGAGAAGGATGTTTCCTTTCCTTTCCTAGGACTGTTTAAGTAATAATCAAATTTTTGTGAAAGGGACCCTGAGGCGCAGCCCTAGGAGATGGGTGGGCTATGGCTCCATCTCTTTATAAAAGAGATCTGATATTAGGTGTAATAGACCTAGATAAAACCAAGATAGTTTTATCTTAGACAGGGAGGAATCTGTGAAAGGGACAGCCTGGAGAGTATCCTTATTTGTTCCCTATTGTGCTACGTTTGTCTCCGTTTGTTTACATGGACTGACCACCCATGGATATATGTTTATCTCTGTTCTCTGTTGGTGTTTGTATCCCCCAACCCCGCAGGTTCCCTAGGACATCCATGGCAGACTGTGGGTTACTGCATTTGGCCCCATGTAATTGTCACTGTCATGATTTATTTCATGGTGTGTTTTGATTTCCCCTTCTAACAGGCTTGATCTGTTGCAATTATGCCAGACCGCTAAAGGAAAATAGCAAAAAGCATTTTTTTTTCTCGAGAACCAGTTGTTCCTTTTATTAATGAATGAAGCTGTCTGTTTCAGGCTTTAAAAGAGACTAATGAACATACTGGTAATGTGTTTGTAAAAGCAGTTAGCTTCAAGAACGGGGTCTGGTAGATTTTTTTGAAGTCGTGCCTTTAAGCCGAGTTTAACGCTGCGGAGAAGCTCCGAGAGTTTAAGTGCTTGGCTTCTTGGAGGTGCAGCATGCTCAAGCGGTACGCTGACTTCATTCACCAAACCCAATTTGAATTTAAATTAGAACAAGTCACACTGAGAACCCTGCAGAATTAGTAGGAGTCTTACATTTATTTTGTACTGATGTTCTTGGACTGGCAGTATTAATTTGGGGTTATTTTGGGACACAGCGCTTACAGCGTTTTCAGCATTCTTCTGTACTCCTCTCCAACGTTCTCTTCTATATGAGCCGGCCGGCCCTTGACTTGCTATTCTTATGCCTAGGGAAAGCTGGAGAAGGGTCTACAGATACTTAGACAGTTCCGAACTTTTATTTAATAAAACAAACCAGGAGGATAGTAAGGAATGTGTTGTATGCTGTCCAATTAAGTTGTTCTATGTTGTATAAATAATAAATAAAGCTGTTAGAAAGAAACTAAATGCTTGTTATGTAAGCAAAATGATTGACAGTTTGGGTGGACCTATCCTAAGGATCAGGCCCCTATATATGTGGTATCAAGGCATGATTTAAACAGATAGGAGCAGGGTGTTGGAAGGGAAGCACCCGTCTACACTAGTACCTGCTAGTGTAAAAGACATGTTTTTTTTTCTCAGTTTTAAGCTGAAGTTAAGCTGTTTTCGTTTATACTGTTTACCAGCCTTATTTCTTTATTTGTCATTGCAAGTCTGTATTGATTAATTAATTATTTTGTTCTGTAAATAAACAAACACATCAAGATCTTGGATTCTGATATCGGTGTATGTGCCCATCTGTATACCCCACAGCCTTCACAATATTATAATATCATTTGCAGGAAGGGGCAAGGTTATGATATGCTGGGTACTTAGTATACAGTATATGCTCTGCTCATAAGGATTATGTAAAACACTTTTTCCCTGTGTCTGACATAATCTGCTTTCTGGCCCACCAGAAATTCAAAACTGTTTTGCTTTGTTAATTAATTGCACACATCATTACCCTCTACTTTCTCTTCCTCTTTTTCCTTCTTTTCTCTACCCTCACATCTAGGACCAAGTCCGTATCTCTTCTTTCTTCGCTTTTCCTCCCTTTTCTTAACAAGCATTTGTTAAGGTGTCAGATTGTATGTGATGTTTTGAACTGTATGTATTATAATAGAAAATTCTTCTAATAAACTGCTATTTCAAAAAAAAAAACTAGATGATCTTTTAGTCGAAATCAGACAAGAACTGTAGAGATAGAAAGGGTTCCCTCTTACACTTTGGGGTCACATAAACATAATTAAAATGAATATCCTTCCAGGGATACTTTACCCCCTTAGTATGGTGAAATTGAATGTCTTCCTGCCATTGAAGTGGTTCACTTTGCTCCATGCTTCTATTGCTAATTTTGTCTGAGGAGATAATGGACATTGTAGAGCCTGTTAAGTTGGCCAGACCCAAACAGCAAGGATTGCATCTCTCTCATTTTCTTATTTATTACTGTGCTGCACAAGCTCACAAATATATGAAGTGGCATCCAAATGCACCGGCAGACCCTATGCAGGCATATCAGCCTCAGTGCTTGGCCACAGAGCAACATCTGTGCAGTGAAGCAGGAGTAGATTTCCAAGCTCCTCTATGTCTCCCCTAAGAACTTTCTCAAGTTCTTGAAAAACACTGTTATTAGTACTTCCCGTTGAGTGCATCAGCAGCTCTGTAAATTTTAAAATATGCTATATATATTTTTTTTGCATTCTATTTTATCTCTGGAGGGCCAGGGCATCTCTCAGGTGTACCCTTTCGGACTCCGCCTCCACTCTCCAGCTGAAACTCCCTTCTACTGGAAGTACAAAGGTTGTGTATCCCCCTCCCAAACCTATGAACTCGGCCGGCCCCTTGGATCTAAGCCCCCCAGGGCAGGACCGCCACTCCTTATCTGATGACCTTTCTGAAATCTAGATGGTCGGTCCGTGGCTAGGTCAAGGGGTTTGGGAGAGTCAGTTGGAAGGTGGTCCAGTGTTGGGATGTGGGTGTCATCCTCTGGGGGTCACCGTCACCTTCCTGGACCTTCTGGGTTTTTCCCGTGCTGTTTCCCCTGAGACAATGATCCTGTGTGGCTCCTCCTCTACCGCCGGCGCCTGCCATTGCATTACCCACATCCAACGTCCTGCTCATGTGCTGCCTCCGATATCCATTGGGAGTTGCTACAGAGTGGGGAACCTCCTGTAACCCACCCCAGGACAGGAGAGCAGTCCTCCAGATGCTCAATCCTCTTCCTTCCCTGCCAACCCTCAACGTCCTGAGTTTGTTTCCAAACCCAGATCACTGCATGGCATGAAGTGTGGAGACCAGCACCTCAACCCTCAGCACCATTGGGCCGGCCTTAAATATACAATATACTAAAGATTTACATCAGACTATTTTTATTGACCCCAATATCAGAACAGCTGGCCTGTTGACCAAGGAAATAAAAAGAAGCATAAAAAAAAAAAGAATAGCTGGCACTTATTTCAAACCTAATTTCTGGCCTGGAATTACTCTTCCTGAACTAGGTTATTTACTACTGGGGGACTGGCCCATTTCTTTAGGTCTTTCCAAGTACAAACTCAGCTAACTGACACGTATATATTTTAATTCTTACAGTTTGTACAAGCAGCTGTCAGACTGTCATCGAGGCACAGGACAGGAAGCACAAGAAACCAGGAGCAGGTTGAAAATTCGCAAATTGATTTTTGTCAATAACAGCAAACTAAAAAATAAAAATGATTCAGTATAATTATTTACAAAGGCAGTACAAACAGAGAAAACAAAGTCCTTCTTCTAAGGGTACCTCTTAATTCCAAGTTTCAGTCTCTCAGTCTCTCACTCTCTTTGTCTCTCTAGCAAAAGTATTGCTGCTGTTTTTATAAGTTTTTGTCTGGGAACTCATTAAGACAGCCTGCTTCTCACCAAATGTTCTTGTAAGTTTACAGAACGTTCTTGCCAGTTTTGTTCCTTGCAGTTGCAACAAAACGGTACATTGGTGTCCCAGAACTGACCTTTTGTTGACAACTCTGCAAAGGGCTTAAAAACTGCATCTCAGGTTAACCCACTGAGTTCTAAATAGCTTTGCAATCATTTTAACAGTATAACTATATACAGTTTTAAACAAAGGGATCCCAGTATCAGTAGCATTTCCACACAAAGATTCACATATATTTTCATACCGCAGATAAGCAAATGAGAAGAAAAGCTAGAAACAAGAAGGAAAGGCAGAAAGATAGCGAGAGGTGGAGAATTGCAAAACCATCGGAGTGATCAGTTCCTAGGTCTCACAAGAACATTTGGTTATGCAACCAGACAGAGAAGAGACAGAAAAGGAGAGGATAGAACAGACCCTTGCGTTTAAACTCTTCCTGCATAACAAATGGGGCAGGGCCTTATTCAACCCTGTCACACAGACATATGGGGCCTCCCCTATGGCATTTCCATAGCAGTAACTTGTTGAATTCCTGCATGAAGCGGCTTCACAGCAACACTCTCAGCCTTGTATCAAAAGATTTTTGAACACTCTCCCTGTGAGTCAGATGGCCACTCTCTTTACATGCATGCTGAATTTCCAAACAGGCAACTTGACTGGAATAGCAAATGGTCTGATGTGTACAAGTACAGTATATGAAAAATGATAAGTCTAGACTCACTCAGCTTAATATTCTCAATTATTTTATTATACGCCTGTGAAACTACATAAAATGGGTAAACTTCAATCTGGTATGTGCACCAGATGTAAAAAGAAGCAAGGGTCCCGGCTACACATTTTCTGAAATTGAGATAAATCTCAAGGCCTCTGGGATATAATCAAAGAGAGAGCAGATCCTCTGTTAGGCCTAGATGACCTATTCATTTCAGAGGTTTGCATTCTAGGGATCTCAGCAGCATACCTGTAACAGAGCAGAGATATAGCAATCCTTTCAGCCTTGGTTAAGAGAGTCATTTTAAAACAATGGTTAGATGGGGATGTACTTTCCTATGCTGAGTGGTGTCAAGACCTCTTGTTTAATCTGAGAGTTGAGCAGATAGATGACTGCTAGAATAAATAATAAGCATACATAATTTGACGAAGATTAAGTAAACTGTTAACTATCTATGCTAACACAGAAGATGGAGAATAATGCTATGTGGCTCCTTCTTTTAGGGATTCTGGAGATTTTTATGCATTGTGTGTCACTAACCATCTTTTTCATTCTGAACTGGTTAACACCCGATTATCAAGTGAACTGTCTAAATACTTTGTTATCACAGATTTCCCACTTGTAAATAGTTAATGGTTGTCTGTATGTTTTGCGTAGTATGACTTTGTATTATGCTTTGTCTTGTTGGACTTTGTGGTTTTTTTTTTTTACATAAAATCAATAAAGCATATTATTCTGAAGAAAAGGGTATGCTGCTGGTCTCTAATTACTAGTCCTTACAAGAACTATGAGTTTCTGGACTATTTTTAGCCCATAAAAAGACTTTTATGTTGCTCTATGTGCTCTGCCAGCTGTTGCGACCGATTCAACTCTCATGATGCATTTTGGCAAGCTGAATAGCACTCAACCAGCAACACTTGGTAGGGGAGGGATCAGTTGCATGCCAGCATCCAGTCAAGATGCTTTCCATTTCCAGAGCGTGATTCACAAAACCTTCATCACGTGACTGCAGCCATGCAACTGAATCAGTGGGATTCTCAGACTTGCGATCAAATGATGAGCTCTACAGCCTCCTCTCCACCCCACTGCTTTGACCCAGCTGATGGGTGAGCACTTAGTTGCATGGCACCAACACCACAGAATTGTAAAAGAAGCAAGACTTGCGGAGGGAAGGAGAGAAAAAAAGAAAAAAACAGAGATGGGAAAATTTAAAGTGACAAGCCAGAAAAATACATCACCAGCCCAAATGCCTTTGGTGACCCAGTGGGCACGCACTAAGGAGCGTTAGGTGTCATTAGACAAAAGCACCTGCCCTGGAGCAGCTAAGGTACAGTATAGGAATTTCACTCTCTGATTGTGTTAATGGTAATAAATTATTACATCATTTAAGCAGTGGAAACATTATAGTAGTAGTAAAAATTTGCAACAATTTACAGTGTGGATGACAATAAATTGTTAAAATAGTGGAACAGTGTGGGGTGCAGTGGTGGCTAGGGGAAGGTAATTTGCCCATGTCTAACAAGCACTGTTGAGGTAGGCTGTCTCCTAATATAAATAAGAGGTGGCAGCACACTGAAATTAAGTATTCTACAAAATACCTTGTTTATAAGGTGATATAAAAATAAATGTTTTCATTTTTATCCTAATTCAATAAAAGTCACCACAGTTCCACGTTCAAAGCAAACAATTCAATTTTATGAACAAAAATCTTTCTTTTTCATCCCATCTCAGCTTGGGCTACAGGTGATAATTAGGAGAACAGGCATTTGTCACTGCTGAATATTCACTGCTTGCATAGCTGTTGTACTGGGTCCTACCTGCATATATGTTTACTATATGTTTACCCAAGCTAGGCCAGAGGAGATGTAATATGTCATTTGCAATGAAGCCCTGATTTTACACAGTTTTATACTGCATTAACCCAGGACAGTAGATGTGAGATGTGACATCTTGCTCGTTCTTAGTGTGAACCTTCTTTTATAATGTATTTTTTTTAAGACAGATCATCTTAGATGTAACATCTCCTTTTCAATGAGGCTCTATTGTAAGGTGCTGTGTTTACACAGTTGTGTAATATTTTTACCCAGGAAAACCTAGATGAGATGCAGTAGCTCATTTTCAATGGGGTCCTGCATTGACATATTTTTGTACTACATTTACGCAGGCTAGCATAGCTCAAATGCTATCTTCTCTTCAGTAGGATCCTGGTTTTCCCAGTTTTTATACTGTATTTACCCAGGATTGTACAGCCGAAATACAATGTCTCATTTTCAGTGGGGCCGTGTTTTTACCCATTTTTATAATGTATTTACTCAATATAGCCCAAATGAAAGGCAAGTTACATTGTCAGTGAGAATCAAAATGTACCTTCATAACTTTGTTGTTTTTTAATATTCTGACCCCAAATTTTCAACATAGACTTTTAACAGCCCCACCTCATGAACCCAGTAGGTGAAAAATTTCAAATTAGGACTCCCCCCAATATGGTCTATCACTGCGGAAAGAACATTGGTAACCATGTGACCCACAGTTTGTACAGACTAGTAGATTTATGCTGTCAAAATCCTTTGCCTAACAGAACTTTTGCCTGTGGGAATTGTACATTTTGCCACCCTATAAAAACAGGTATGCATTTTATACATCCAGTATCTAGAGTGGTGCTTACTAATAGGGATTTTATAAACTGTAGCACTACAAATAGTGTACTTGGCAACATGTACTGTAAAAATTTCTATGTGGGGAAAACAGAGACACTTTAAAATTAGAATATTGGAACACCTCAGAAGCATTGCAAGGAAGGATAAAACAAACGCACGTGCATTACACACCATGCAAAATGGACCAGAACACATGTTCAAATTTCAAACAATAGAAAAAGTATCTCATAACATATGGGGGGCAATTTGGATAACAAACCTTTACAGCATGAGAGTAAATGGCAATATGATTTAAGGGCAAGTAGTGAAAATGAACGTAATGAGGCTGTCAGTTTAGTTCCATTTTAAAGAGGAAAAGATGACAAAATATTGCATTTCATTATGTGTTTATATGTATACTCTAGGCATTTTAAATGTTTTTGTCTGTATAGTATTTAGGAGTATGTTTTTTGTATATTTTGTATATACTGTATGTATAATTGGGTATTGTGTGGGGTGTTGCACTATGTGGCTATTATAGTATACTGATTTTATTTCAGTCCTGTACTTTTAAACAGGTGTCTTTTATAGGGCACCCATATACCTATTAGCCACGCCTTGAAAAAGCATTAAGAATTATGTGAAATGTTGGCGTTTGGGGGAGAGGGAGCTGCTGTATTAAGTTATTATTTTTAGAGCAAATAAATGTTTTTTAATTGTACCTATCGCAAAAGGTCTTTTTGTCATGCCAGTACACCATGATGCCTGACTCTTTGCACTGACAGTTTGTTGTTTCTAACATCGTGGCTTCGATATTGTTTAAGTGGCCGACTTCCTGAACTGAAAAATTTCAAATTCAGTCTAAAAGGCGATTTTGCAGAGTGACTGTGAAATCACCTTTCATGCCGGAGCTTGAAAAATGTCACCTGCCTTGTTCATGAGATGGGATCACAAAAAGGCCATTTTGAAAATGTTGGGGGGTGGAATATTAAACAATGATTAAGTTATGAGTAAAAGTTAAAAACACATTGAAATACATTGACTGCAGCCTACCTGATTCCCGCAGTTCCCAGTCCACCATTGAAGAATGAAGACACGTCAGGTTGGTGGAGAAGGGTAACGGCACCAGGTGGCGGTGGCGGCAACAGACATCGATGGACCATTTTTTGTTTTGAAGGGTGTCAACAAGAGACATTGAGGCACAGTTTTCTTTATTTCAGGTACCGACACTGGGATTGAGCACCCCCGTGTTGGGTCCATATTTACTTACGGAGCACGGGATGGGGTGGAAGGAGGGATGCTTGGCAGACAATGGGATCTTGCACAAGCATGGGCAGCAGACAAGGAGATGAGAGGGATACTTGTCAGAGGGCAGGATTATTTAAAAGACACAGGCATGGGCATACCTCTCAACTTTCTGCCTCATAAATCAGGGACAAGGCTTAAAAAAATCAGGGACAAAGGACCAAAATCAGGGACACTTCTTCAAAATTGGAGCTATCCACTCAGGAAGCTGGTAGAATAAAGGGCTTAGTGTAAAATGCATTTTCTAAATAAGAACAAGTCTGTAACTTTAATGTTTGACATTAGTTTATTCTTGTAACCCCCACTGTTTGGTCACGGAAACCCAATTTTTAGGAGGGACAGAGTAAAATGTTGAGGCAAAATCAGGGACGTCCCTGAAAATCAGGGACAGTTGAGAGGTATGGGCATGGGAAGTGATGGGGGGTGGGAGGGATATTTGGCAGAAGATGGGATTGTGGGATTGTCAAATGTATTGCAGAGGGGAAGGATGAGGCACAGGCTGATCACAATGCCAATCAGCTGCTTGCTGGGCGGTGTCATGCAGATCAAAGCAGAGAGCTGCCCTGTGATTTTGGTGGCTTTTTTCTTTGAAGTTCTTCGGAGTTCACAAAGGTTCTGCCTAATAAGCACTGAAGAGTGTCATAATCAGCCTGGATGATAATTGGTCAAACACTGTTGAGGCCACTGCAGACTGCCTTGCATTGGACCGACAGTGACACACCTCTTAAATCCACCATCATAGCAATATGTTTCCTTAGTACAAGCGCAAGCGCGAACATAAAAATGAGTCATACAAGATGAGTCAAATTCATGAGCACAACCATAAAAGCAGTGGTACAAAACACATATCAGAAGAACAAATAGGCCCGGATATTCAGAAGGGTTGCGCATGGTGCAACAGTGTTGCGCCATGGCATGACTCTGATGCCTCGGGACAATATTCAAACGGGGATTGAGCCTGGCGCAAATCCTGATGCGCCGTAGCGCATCAGTAATGTATGCACCGCAGGTAGGGAAGGCATGCCCATGCATACTCCACACATCCCGATATTCAGCCCGGGATGTGCTGAGCCCATGCATGCACAACCCCTACGTGCGTTGCATGCAGGCGAGCCAATAAAAGATGGAACAACAGCTGGCCACCCACAAGTGAGCTGCCATATTGCAGGGAGCAACACGGCAGCTACCACCTGTGGGTGGCCACCCAAGCTCCGGCTGCACCTTCGTGGCAGCGCCCACCATGCCCGGTCGCGGGCATATGTAGAAGAACATAAACGTCCAATATCCTGGTGGTCCAGTGGACCACTTGCAGCCTGATTGCAGGCATATGTAATAAAAAGGAGAGTCCAATATCCTGGTGGTCCAGTGGTACCCCCCACCCGCCCACTGAGCCCCACCACCCGCTCCCAGTCAGCGGTGGGAAGCAGCACCCCACCTGCCTGCCACCTCTGCCCACTGACTGACACCATATGGTAGGGCTGTGCCCTATTGGTCCTACAGCATGAGCCAATGGGCGTGCAGGCCGTGCTGTACTACACAGTCCAGATATGTGAATGGATCCATTCATATATCTGGACTGTAATCTCGGCTGCAGGCTGCATGCCTACTGGCTCACACTGTGGACCAATGGGCGTACAGTCCTACCGCTCTGTGTCAGTTGGCGGGCGGCGGGTGGCAGGCAGGTGGGGTCTACCACCACTGGCGAGGGGCGTGGGGCTCAGTGGTGAGTGGGGAAGGGGCTACCACTGGACCACCAGGGATATTGGACCTCTCCTTTTGATTACATATGCCCATGATCGGGCTGCGAGCGGTCCACTGGACCACGAGGGATATAGGACATTTATTTTACAACATATGCCCGTGATCGGGCTGCAGCAGTCCACTGACCACCAGGGATATAGGACATGTACTTCTTTTGCACATGCCCGCAATTGGGCATTGGGGCACTTTTCCGTGATGTGCAGGGGACGTCGGTCCCCGACGGCTGCAGCCTGGCAGGGCTCCAGGCACAAGTCACCGGGAATCAGCACACCTGCATGCAAATGGGGCCATAATGACATGCAAATGGCCCCATTTGCACCTTGCATGCATTATGGCCCCGTTTGCATGTGCACTTTTGAATATCGTGGTTGTTGCGCCTAGCACAATGGAACTTGCGCTAGCGTAGCCCCCTGCTCCACTCTGGCCACTTGCACTGGCACAGTGCCACTGTGCCATGCACACTGCGGGTGGCCAGGGTGCAATGTTCAGCGATGCTGTGCCATGGTGCAGCTTCGTTGAATATCACCCTATCAACGCCCCTTCGCAGCCAAGATGCGCTGCGCCCAGGCTTGCGCCACAGCCTGGCGCAGTCTGAATATCCGGGCCCTAGTGTTTAAGCCAAATCCAATAATAAAAAAGTCTTCAGATAAGTAATTAGGAGACAAAACGCAAACTACTGTTTCATCACTAAAGGATTAGAAAGTAGTGACGTAATAACCAAGGAGAAACAAATGGCTTGAGGCTTAAATGGGTATTCTGCATCAGTATTCACAGAAAGACAAGATGGAATAATATTGGATAGTGAAAGATAGTACACAGGGGAGCAGTAGGACATGTTTGTGACATTTGAAGGGGTTGAAGGAATGCTGAAAATTGTAAACATAAAGGCCCCTATGCTTAAAGCTTATACGTCATGTATCATCAGCATATAGGCTTCACTATGTTATGAAGCCATGCATCAGGGGTCCCGCAGCAATTGTGGAAGGGGAGCACACCTCTTCCACACCAGATCCCCTGTCCATCTGTGCAGTTACATGCATGGATGGACTGGAGGAGTGGCCAGGGGGTGAGCCAAAACTCTGCACCATTCACTAAGGTAAGAGTTCTGGGTGAGGGGTATGCAGGCTACAAGGGCAAGGACCCTGCCATAGACACTCCATGCCTCCCATGAACAGCACCTGCCAGTCTTGTTGGAACAGACATCCACCCCTGCCATGCTGCTCCTGTCCTCCATTTAGGTAGAGAGGGCTGGTGGTAGCCACTGAGGCGATCATCCTTTATTCCTTTAATCCCAAGACATGCAATGTCCCAGAATCCACTGCTTCACATGGAGCAGGGGATCCACTTTGGGACCAGGACAAGCAATCAGTTAGATGCCCACCTTTGTCTGCTGATCTGCTCCCTGTGCACCAACATGCTGGGGGACATGGGGCAGCGGACAGATGACATGCAGTGGCCAGTGGTGGTGAATGCTGTGACCCATGCACCTGTCTGCAGGTGTGGATGTGCATGCCTATCACCTGTACCTGGCCCAAATTGGTGCACAGGCACCAAACATAATGATACCAGATGGAATGTGCCCAGAAATCCTGTGGAAACCTATCCAGTTTAATATTTTCACTCAGAAAAGTATACTAAGCTATGAACAGCTCACTTCCAGATGCATACTGGTGGGATGGGTACATGAAGCCCCAAAAAGTGAGTAAAAATAAGTTGCAAAAAGTGGCTAGAAGTGAAATGTGCAAAAAGGGACAGTATGAAAGCAGAGTAAGAACAGTGTAAAACAGTGCAAGCTACAAAAGGCAGGGAAGGAACATTAGCAAGGTCCCAGAATACCTTCTACAAAGTATTACACAATTGGGTCCAAAAATTCAGTAACATGATTGGCTGGCTGTGGTCTTTACCCATGGTTATAACATGGGCATCTACATGTGACACAAGTGATTGGCTAGAAGGAATCACATGACCGTTTATTAATTCCTCATATATGCACAGCAAGTGGATGTGTTAAAAAGTCTCATAGGGAAACATTTAGTAACAGCATCTGCTCTAATTATTTCAGAGTCTGTGGAAAAACCAGCATCCACCATATTTTTTCTCTGTTACCGACTGTGGTTACCCACCCAGCCACCCAATGGACACTGACACTCCTAGTATAACTGAATGAAGAATGACTAGGAGAAAGTGCAAAAATGTGATAAATAAGTACAGAAAATGTAAGTAGACATACAGATCGGTAGATGTACTGCAGCAGAGTGAAAGCGAGATAAGTAAGGTAAGAAGCTGATGATCAATGTTGTCGATAGTAGAAGCTACATCAGACATAGCTGCCAACGATGATAAAGTTGTAGTAGACTACCGGGGAAAACAATATAAATAGCAGAAGTTGCGTGCATAGAACGGAAGTAAAGAAATAGGTGGGGAACTAAAATGCAGCAGTGTATATGGCGGAGAAGAAACTGAGATGGACAGAAGAGGAAGGGCACACAGTGTAACAGAGTCAAGCAGTTGTGGCTCGTATCAAGGAGACCTCAGTAGTCATAGGACTAGGGGATAGTAGAAAAATAATTATTATTCCTGCATGACAAAGTGTTTGGGACAGAAATCTGTAAGTGTCGAGGAGATGAAGCAGTGTTCCAGGAGTGGCACGATCCGCACATGTACTACACAACACAAGAGAAAGAATTTGAGTGAAAGGTAAAAAGTAGTAAGACGGTTACATATAGTTCTGGAAATTGACACAGGTACTACAACAAATGCTTTACAGTGATGTGCTGAAAGATTGCGAGTGCTTGTTAAGTGCTGTGAAGTAATGTGTCTCTGGCACGGGGGGCGTATGTGTTCCTCAGGCTCAAAAGTGAAATCGCTACACGGAAACCAGAACTAGAGCGGAGCAGTATTCAAAAAGTTAAAATCAGTTGTGTTGCAGAGCAGTAAGAGAGAATTTGTAGTGCACATACCAAAAATGTCAGAAAAGGCAGTACATTTTTCACTGTTTGGAAGGTTGACGTTGAACCAATGGCTGCAGTATGGGTTTCCAGATGGTGTGCCTGCAAAGAGATGTCGAGTTACTACAGATGTGTGCATGCCTAATGTGGTACACAGTACCAGTATACAAAGTCTGCAGTTAGGTACAGCAGAAATGAAAGGTGTGTCACTGGAGGTGGCAGACTGGGAAATGTTGGAAATGAGTGAGACAGAGGGAAAGATTGCAGCAGTGATAAAAGAAGGAGAATGTGAGGAAAGAGAACAACAGGAGCAGAAAAAATAAAAGACACAAAGAAGAGTGTAGAAGTGTTGGAAGGCAGAAAAATGAGTGGAAGAAGTAGTGAGAGAGAGCAGGTATCACAAATGGATTACAGCAGTAGAAGACGTCATAAAGAAATGACACCAGTTGAAATAGACCAGTTAAAGGAAAGCAAAGATGAGCAGAACACGCAGAAAAGTACGATGTGGGCTGTAAATGTACTGAAGGACTGGCTATGTAGCAATAACAAGGCAGTAGATTTTAGAACGATTGAGTTAGAACAATTGAGTCGAATACTCAGGCATTTTTATGCAACAGTCAAAGGCCTTGGAGGGAAAGAGTATACAGTTATCTCTTTTATCTGTCTCAGAGCAGGAATCAATAGATTCCTTAATAATGTTCAGAATGGCAGACAAGTGAATATCTGTGCTGATGCAATTTTTCAATCAGCAAATAATGTATTTCTAGCGAGATTGAAAAAAATGAGGAAAGAAAGCAAAGACCGTGCTTCTCACCATCCTGCTATTACTGATGATGATTTAGGAAAGCTAGCTTCATCAGAAGCACTGTCTCCACATACACCAATAGGACTTGTTCAATGTCTGTGGTTCGAGCTGCAACTCAGCCTTGCTCGCCGTGGCCAAGAAGGTGTCAGAGACCTACGCTAGGACTCTTTTACTAGTCAAAAGTTTTCGGATGGAAGTGAATATCTGTCTCTCACTTTTAATCCTCATACCAAAAATCATTAGGGTATAACAGAACCAAAGACACTCTATGTGGCTTTTTGTTCTCTGATCCCAAAAATCCTTGTTGCCCTGTGCAGCTGTTCAAGGAGTACTTGAGCCACGGCCCTTCAGGAGCAAGAGCACTGTACTTGCATCCGAAAACAGTGATCCAGCCCAGTGACAGTGTCTGGTACAGTCAGCAGCCTATAGGAGTGAACTATCTAGGTAGTATGATATCCAAAATCTCAGAACGGGCACGCTGTCAAGACGGTACACCAATCATAGCATAAGAAGCACAGCAGTGCAAATTTTATCAAATGCAGGTCTAGCTTCTCGTGAGATTATGACTGTCACAGGTCACAAGTGTGAGGCAAGTCTGAAGAATTATTGGTCAGCCTCCACGTCAGGCAGGCAGAAATGGAGCCGCCTGCTCACATCAGGAGCAGCATCGACCTCCCAAGCAAGTACACACAGTAAAAGTACTGTAGGTACTAGCCAAGGAACTAGCAACAGCACAACCCAGAAAAAGAAAGATAGTCGCACACCAGAAGCAGCAGTGTCATCAGTGGAAATCAGTGTTGAAGAAATGCTCGCAGCAGCAGCATTTAAATTTTAGCAGTTTCAGAACTATGGAACTGTGAATTTCCACTATCATGCACACTGACTGCCTCTGTCCAGTCATAGCTATGCGCCGCATATAATCATGACAAGAGCACAGTTGAGTTTAAACAATGTGAGAGAAACTTTATTGTTGCATGAAGTAATAATGATGAGAAAAGTGAGAGAGTAAAGAAAGCTGCAGAACAGAAACTGTGAAGGCTGGGAATATTGTAGTGGAATATTGTTCTAAAGACAGTACCAGATATCAGAAGTTCACTGTCTCCGAAATTGCACTGCAATGTTGTGTTCAGCACAGTTGTTAAGTGCTTACAAAAATTCTTCCTGTCACATGTAGTGTTTGTAACAAAAAGGATGCATATCTGTATTATGCGTATGTATATACAGAAAATGGGACTATTTCTCAATAGCTTGGAAGTATACAAATGTGTTTGTGGTACTCTGGCTTGCTATAGTGTAAGGACACATCATAAAGTCCCACTGTTAACCTTATTTATTTGTTTAATTATGTATGTCTTTAAACTACTTATGTAGCACATGTTATAAGCACAATAACTCACTCCAGGGTATGCGGTTCTTGGGGATTAATCAACACCCCGGGTGCTGTGAGGACACTCAGCCTGCAGCCTCATGTCTCACAACGCACCCAGGGTGTTGATTAATCCCCTAGAACCGCACACCCTGTCGCGGGTTATTGCTTACGTAAATCCCAGCATAACCCATGGATAAAGTTCCAGCTCTCCAAGCCGACTGATGTGCAAAACTACAAATCAATATACTTTATTTTTTCTTTCTGAAAGATCCATTTAGCTGCCATCTTGAATCTATTAAAACTGCCTGAACAAAGTACACAAACCTTCCAAAACTTTCCAAAACAAGCTAGTGTAAAATAGTTTCAAAATCCAGTTCCCATTTTAAAGATACGAACTGAGCACAAAAATGGCAATAGACATGGACAAAGGCTTCAAGGTGATTTATTTAAACAAGAACATGTGAACAGTTCCCCGGCACTTTGAGGGTATCAACCCTCTTCATTGGAGGGGTGGAGTCCGTCACTTAAAATCAACATTTAAATACATAATGTATCAAAACATGTGACCTTGTGGTCCAATCGCATAAGATTACCAATCATGAAAATGACAAAGACAATCATGTGGAAACAGTGCATTGTGCAATATAGAAGTGAATACCATGATACAAAAGTATATAGAGAAAAATGCTTTCAAATTTCAATCCATCCATCAATGAAACATCTAAAAAGGACACTAGAAATTATATAAATTAACCTAATTGATATGAGTTATTCTTCCTTCTTAGTATAATAATTGTGTCCTACAATAATATGGCAGTGTTACAAAAGAGCCCAGTTTATGAACTTATTATTAATAGTTCAAATATTTATATTTTGAAACTGTTTTCAGTTTTCCAAATATATGACCAACGGGGTCTGCTAAATAGCGACAACACCCTAAATAACTCATTTTGTACACTGTCATATCATGACTGTTTTCAAAAGATGCTGGAATGATTAAGGTCGAAAAGAGAATGTGTCAGTTCAGAAAAAGAAAAAGGGGAAGAGAGAAAAAGAAATTAGAGTGGGATAGAAGAAAAAATTACTCACCTTAGTAATGTTGTTTCTTCTAATGGAGTCTTGCTATATTATGACAATTGCAGTATGACCGCAGGTTAGAACTGCTCCGGAGGTGAAATAGTTAACTTTCCATGCAGGCATGGAACCTACAGGGCGAGCCTCGGTTGAAAACTCTGTCTGTTGTGCTTCAAATGCAAACTGTCAGATCTTTACGAGCTAAAACTCACTAAGGTTCTGTGTGGAAGCTGTAAACCTACACTAGCCAACTGGCTACTAACATAAACACTCATTTTTGGCCTAAAACAAAAACTCAAGCCAGGAGACCCAAAAATGCAAAAACACAACACCAATTCACCCAAAAAGGTAGGTGAAAAACAACAAGGTGGGCATCAAAACAAGTGCCAACCCTGTACTGCCCACGCACATCCCCAAAACAGAGGTTCTGAGAGGGGCAGGCAGGGAGGGAGGTCATAATATAGCAAGACTCCATTAGAAGAAACAACATTACTAAGGTGAGTAATTTTTTCTTCAAACAACATGAAGTCTTGCTATATTATGACAATTGCAGACTATACAGCAGTACCCCCATGGAGGAGGGACAGAACCTACCAAGGAAATAGGCTCTGAAGCACGGCTGTGTTAGAACCGAGCATCACTCCTAGCCTGGATGTCCAGGAGTAATGCTTGGTAAAAGTGTGAACTGTTTTCCAGGTAGCTGCTGACATATTTCTAGAATAGGAATGTCTCTGGCAGCAGCCAGAGAAGCAGCTGTACCTCTGGTAGAGTGAGCCCTCAGGCCTGGGGGGACTTTACCCAACTTCTCACTTGCGTGGATACAAGAGACAATCCACCTGGCAATGGATCTTTAGTGGCTGGCTTCCCTTACCAACCCACAGGTGAGGAACAGTTGGAGGAGTCAAACCTATGACCCTTGGTACGCTCTATGTAGTAACTAAGGGCTCTCACATCTAGGCTGTGCAGCTTCCTCTCCCAGAGGAGGAGTGGTCAGTGAAGTACACTGGAAGTGAAATAGATTGATTAAGGTGGAAATCTGAAACCACCTTAGGCAGGAACTTTCTGTTAGTCCCAAGGACCACCTTATCTCTGTGAAAGAGATAAACTCCTGCTCCACTGACAACGCTGTAATTCACTTATGCATCTGGCAGAGGTGATGGCTACCAAAACACAGTTTTCCAAGTCAAGTACTTGAGCTCAGTTGAAGACAAGGGCTCAAAGAGGGGTTGCATAAGCTGAGCAATGCAAACATTAAGATCCCAGGCAGGGGCAGGATCCCTGAATGGAGGGTTGGTGTGAAACAACCCCTTAAAAAACTTGGAAAATACAGGGTGAACTGAAAGGTAAGAGGATTTACCTGCTGAAATAAAAGCAGACACAGCTGCCAAGTGCACCTTCAGGGTAGCTGGTCTCAGCCCCAAAGAATTCAGGTGGACCATATAATCCAGGACTGTGGGTAGATCAGCAGAGACTGGGAAATATCTTTCCGAGCACCATATGGAAAACCTTTTCATTTGGAATTGTAAGTAGCCCTGGTGGAAGGCTTCCTTGCGCTTCAATATGTCCATTACACCTTGGGAAAGGTGTAAATCAACAACTCTAACTCTTCAAGAACCAAGCCTTGAGATTGAGAGATTTGAGATCTGGTACAGACCCTTCCCTGGGCACAGGTTAACAGATTGTGATTCCTGGGAAGGGACAGGGGAGATGGACTGCTAAGGACAGCAGGAGTGGATACCAGGGCTGTCTGGCCCAATCCAGAGCTATCAGAATGACTTTGCATGATTGGGATCTGATTTTGACTAGCACTTTGAACAGGAGAGGAAAGGGAGGGAAGGCATAGAGAAACTTCCCCTACCAACTGAGGGCTAAGGCATCCAGGGGAGTGAGCCCAACACTGGGGGCCTGCAGCAAAAAAGAGGAAGTTGGTGATTGTCTGGGGCTGCAAAAAGATCTATCTGCGGGGTGCCCCATCTGGCAAATACTACTCCCAAGACCAGGGGATCCAGTGACCATTCGTAGTGGCCCTGGGAAATCCTGCTGAGAGCATCTGCCAGGACATTGTCCTTGCCTGGGAGGTGAACTGCCGTAAGGGAGGTGTTCAGGGAGTAAGCCAGAGACCACAACTTCATCGCTTCAGTGCACAAGGCCGTAGACCGAGTGCCCCCTTGCTTGTTGATGTACCACATTGTAGTGGTGTTGTCTGTTCTGACCTGAATACTCTTGTTCTGAACAGATTTGGAAAAAGCTTGAAGTGCTATCAAAACTGCTCTGAGCTCCAACAGGTTGATGTGGAGCAGAGATTCCTGGGGAGACCATAGACCCTGGGTGGTGAGGTCGCCCATGTGAGCTCCCCAGCCCAAGAGGGACGCATCTGTAGTAAGGATTAGAGAATGAAACTGAGTGACAAAAGGAACCCCTTGTCTCAGGTTGCTCTGATCCTGCCACCACTGTAGGGCTTGGATCAGGGTTCGAGTTACTGGGATCAGCTTGGTAAGAGGATCCTTTCTTTGAGACCAAAAAGCTCTCAAATGGAACTGGATGTCCCTCATCTGAAATCTTTGCCTCAGCACAACTGCTGTGGAAGCAGCCATGTGTCCTAGGAGCTGCAGAAAATGCCTTGCTGGCCGGGAGACCTGCAGGGCAAATTAGGAGGCCAGGGAGACTAGGGTCTTTGCCCTGTCCAGGGGGAGGAAGGCCCTGGCCTCCTGTGTGTTCAGTTCTGTGCCTATGAAGGTAAGAAGCTGGACCGGCTCTAGAACTGACTTTGAGAGATTCAGAAGGAAACCTAGAGAGGTAAGCAGTTGCTGCATTATCTGAAGGTGTAAATTGACCTGGTCTGGGAACTGGCCTACTAAGAGCCAATCGTCCAGGTAAGGAAAGATGGCAATCTTTTGCCTTCTTAGGTAGGCAACTGCTATAGCCAGGCATTTTGTGAATACCCTTGGGGCAGAAGTGAGGCCGAAGGGCATTGCTCTGAACTGGTAGTGGCCTGAAGGCAGCTCGAACCTGAGGTACTTTCGATGGGAGCGTCTGATGGGAATATGGAAGTAGGCATCCTTGAGGTCCAGGGAAGCTAGCCAGTCCCCTGGCCTTAGAGAGGGTAGGATAATTCCCAGAGTCGCCATTTTGAACTTTGGCTTTAAAGGTGCTTGTTTAAATATCTGAGATCCAGGATGGGCGCCATTCTCCTGTCTTTTTGGGGTGAGGAGAGTACCTGGAGTACAAACCTTTGCCCTGGTGTAGGGAGGAATCCTTTCCACAGCTCTGAGAGCCAGGAGGGTAGAGACCTCTGCCTCTAGGGTGAGTGCCTCTGATGGAGTTGCAGGTGGAAAGGATCTGGTTCTCAGCTTTGGAAATTTTTGAAGCTGAGAACCAGTCCCTGGCTTACTACCAGGACCCCCTTGTCTGATGTTAAAGACTTCCAGTCCTGGACAAAGTAAGCCAGCCTGCCCCTACAGGTAGAGGGAGAATCGGCCCTGGCAATCCCATCAGGGTGCCTGCTTGGCAGGGGCTTTGGGCTGAGGGGTGAAGCAGACCTGCTTGTACCCGGCCTGCCTCTCCTCTAAAGAACCCCTCTGAGCATAGGCGGAGGAGGAAGCTTGGCTTGGTAAAGGCCTATGAAAAGGCCTGCCCCTGCCTCTAGGAAGCTGCTTTTGAGGAGTGGCCTGCCTTTCCTGGCCTGTGCACTCCTATAGGTGGTCCTATATTCATCCATTTTCTTCATGTAATTCTCTGTTTGCTCCCAAATAGAGAATTTCCCACAACAGGAAAATCCATGGCCTTAGACTGGGTATCCTGAGACAGGGTAGTACATCTGAGCCAAGCCATCCTGCGAAGTGCCACAGATGTAGCCATGACTCTTGATGAAACATCATTAGAGTCCACTGCAGCATGAAATTGCACCTTGGATACCTCAATACCATCCATAGCCACCTGTTCCAGCTCCCTGGCAAGCTGGTCAGGGACTTGTTTCGCTAGAGGCCAGCACAGTATCCCATCTGGATTTCTGGTACCTAGCAGCATGCTTACATAATTTGCTTGTCTGAGTCGCAAAGATGCTGCCATGTACTGTTTCTTTGCCATAGCATCAATCTTCCTGGAGTCCTTCTCAGGGGGGTGTGAAGCTAGGGGAATATTAGCCTTGTCACAGGCTGTAGCCTGCACTACCCCCACATGGCTGCATTGTTGAGTGAGGAAATCAGTGTCGGAGCCTGATAAGGTATACCTCTTGTCCATCCTTTTATCCACAGGAGGTATAGTGTGAGGAGTTTTTAAAACTTTTACTGTCTGTTTCCGAAAAGATTTATGCAAAGGAATAGACAGTCTCCTAGACTCTGGAATATCCATCATTTCTACACAGTCTGGCTCCTCTTGGTCATCAACAGCTTCCTCAACAGGGGGCTGGAGAGTTTCAGCAACTTTTTTATAAAACATGAAATGAGAAGGGGGCTCAGAGAGCCTTGGAGGAGAAACCCCTAGGGGTCTATCTGGAGAGATGTCCGGATCAATGGGCACATCCAGATCTTCAAAACCATATTCACTCTCCTCATATTCCTCTTCCCCCTTCCCTGGTTCATAAAAATCCTCAAAATCATAATCTTGAACCGGTGGGACCGGCCGAACCGAACGCTTACCTGAAGGTGTCAGTTCGGTCAGATCCGGAGAGAGAGAGACTGGACAATTTGAATTGCTTTAGCTATTTCCTCAGCAGTTGGGGAGAGAACTTTTGGCTCTACACTAGCTGACTTTCTAGTCCTTTTTGCTGGAACCGGCTCCTCAGAACCGGCTCTTCGTTTGCCCGAGGAAGTATCGCCCTGGCCAGAGGGCACTCCCTCCGGTTCAATTGGCACCGAACCGGGCTGGCCATCCGGGTCAGCGGACTTTTGGCCTCCCTTTCCTGAGCCTACCAACTCTCTTATCTATGGTGGCAGCAGGAAATTGTGACAAATCTGGCAGTCTGAATTGAGGTGGTCAAACCCCAGACAATAGACACATGTGGTGTGTGGGTCAGCCTTAGCAAAAGCTTCCCCACAAACACTACAGTGTTGAAACCCAGTGGGTCGGTTTTTCTTTTGGGTTTCTCAGACATAATGCCAGCCTAACCAACTTGCCCGTTTATGGCAATCCACCAAGCAAGACACCCTTATCGGTTCCCAACCGTGTCACGGGTCGTGGAAAAAAACGTAATGAAATCCGTTTTTTTTAGAACCGATAAGAACCGGGAACCGCACTCTAAAAAAGGACTAGTAGTTTTAAATACAACCTGATCGGTTCAAACCGAACCGATAATGAATTACAAGTTCCACACAGAAAAACTAAATGTAAAACCTATCTATTACTTACATTACCACAGACAGAGCTTGAACCGACCGGTTGCGGTTTAATTTCAGCTAAAACCAAAAATAATACTTTTAAACTGACAAAATGAACCGAGGCAAGAAGGAGAAATCTCCAGATGACTATTCAGTGGTAGTAAAAGAATCTGACAGTTTGCGTTTGAAGCACAACAGACAGAGATGCTAATGAGTCGAGCTCGCGCTCTAGGTTCCATGCCTGCATGGAAAGTTAACTATTTCACCTCCGGAGCAGTTCTAACCTGCGGTCATACTGCAATTGTCATAATATAGCAAGACTTCATGTTGTTTGAAGTAGGGTTAGCTATTACATAAATGTGAACTATAGCATAAAACAGAGGTTTGATTGGGAACATCACATTATTTCTACACAATTTACAAATATACAGTTAGATTGAGTTCCTTATTCAGACCATCAGGGTGCAATGAACCTAAAGTGAAGATCCACTTAGACTCTCTTGTTTTAAACATACAATGCCTGCCAGCCCACTGGCACAGTGATAGTGTTACCACTCATGACACCAATGAACCTGTTCAGAAACAAGCTCAAATCATCAGAAGGCTGGCTGGGGGATAGAGTGCCCAGAGGGCAGCTCCTATCTGGGGATGGAGGGAGATGGGAGTTGGCAACAGGGTACCTTCTGGGCACAATGAGCCTGAGGACCTCACTACAGCAAAAGATTGGTGGGACGCAGTGGGTGTGGGCACTTCTCACATGGGAGCATGCATGATACTCCATGATGCAACTGCATGTCTGCTCCCTTCAGGGGCAACACAGAAAAATGGAAAAGAGCCACTGGCTGGGTAGATGAATCCCCTCCTTGCCTGCTACGTCCAACTCCAGACTCTGCCCACCTGGACACAGGGGATTCCTACCTTCACCTCTGCCTGCAGCTTACCAGACTGTATAGGGAAGTCAGCAGAGAAGCAGAACAGAATCCACTCCTGCAGGTAAGTCAAGGGGGCCAAGCGTGGTGGAGCAGGGGACCAGGATTCCAGGTGGGGCAGTCTCAGGAGATGGAACAAGGGCACTGAAGTAACAAGGTAAAAACTCTAAATTGCTTGTTCCATGAAGAAAACTGTGCAGAATGTTGTCCAGATAAAGAAAGCAACTAAAAACAGTTTTTTGCATCCCTGTTTATTCAAGTACATTTAAATATGGATCATTTGAATGTAGGAATTGAGTTCCTTTAAATAGAAACATTATCAACTACTGCCTGTCAGCACACATTTTCTGCCCCCTTTAACCAATAAGGCACCACAGCCCATATGGCATCCTGGGATTGGGTAAATCTCTTAATAGCCCATACTCTGGAATGCCTTATTGTGATTTTAAAGTTGACCAAGTTTAAAAAAAATGAACACGAAGAAAATAAACTAATGAATTCATTTTTAAATGCAGCAAACGATGATGTAATGCATTCAGCAATTAAATCACAAATTGAATAGTTATGAGTGCCACAGAAACTGATTTCTCCAGAACAGATCCACCCATCCATGGCTGAAGTACATGTGGTTTAACAACTACAAGATTTGTTTAAGCAATTAGGGACTTTCCCCCACATTCAGTAGGTGGAATGATTGCCATGGAATATACAAATTCAATATTCTGCATAATTCAGCTAGCAGAATGTTCAATCTCCCCTAACATGCATGGATTGTTTACCATGGAGTAAAAAATATAGGATAGTGTATGGTTACCCAAACACTACAAGGCTATTCTTCCACTGAGTGGATACAGTGCCGACTGATGACCTCAAGAGCGAAGCTCGAGAGGTCTCCAAGTCGGCATTGTATCTATGAGGTGAAAGAATAGCCTTGTAGTGTATGGGTAACCATAAACTGTTCTTTATAGTGTATGGTGCCTGAAAAAAGGACAAAAAGAGACTCACTTTTCCATATTTTCACTTGGTTCTGCCGAGGCCGTCGATTCACAACTGCCGCTGCCCAGCACACTCGCGCACCCCTCTCACACAGCAAGGGATGAATCAGGACATCTGCTGTAGCCCCCTTGTATTGTGACGTCCTCACTAACGCAGAACGCAAAGTCATTCTGCGTTAGTGAGGACATCACTACTGGAGCAGAACAACTTTTTGCCGTGTATGGATTTCCATACACAACCGCATTCCACCATACACGATATTTTGAATTCTGCATAATTCTGCTGGAAGAATGTTCATCCACCCAACATGTACACATGCATTATAAATCTTGACATGATTATTAGGATTGTTTATGTCCAAACATTCTAGGTACTCTGTTATATGTTAATATCACTGCCGAGACCACTCTTACGATTGTATGAGTAGTTTCACATGCATTCTTAAGGTATGAGGGTGGTCCCAGTGACATATTCAATATAGAATAAATCATGGGCTGGTGTGTGTAACGAGAATTTGGCATACACCCATGGTGTTGGATGCTACATAAACCCCAAGAGTGAAGCTTTACACACTGCCCCGTGGTTTGTTTTATATAATTGCTGGGGAACATTTTTTCACCACAGCAACTATATAAATGGAAATACATTTTTGTGAAGCCACAGTGGGGTTGAGGCGCCATTCACAGTCAGGTTGAAGTGCCTGTCCCTTTACTTTTTCTTTTGAATGATTCCCCCCTAAAGTGTAATGAATTTAAATATTAAAAGGTATTATTGTAGCACTTACTCTGGAGTCCAAATGTCTGACTGCAAGAGCTGGTGATGTGTCCCGGCCGATGAAGGAAAGACTGCAGCTGGCTCATGCGTGCAGCAAGGGAAACCTAGTACGTGTCCACCGTTATTACCAGTTGGTTAATTATAATGGTGAATTATAACTGTGTTTCCTACAGGAAAAAATGCTTTCTAGTTATTATTATATCATTGCTCTAGCTCAATCAATAATTTATTAAGTAAAAAAAAAAACCTTACCTGACCTTGCCTGTTTCCAGGGCAGCTGCACGTAAGACATTCTTCACAAATAAAAGTGTCTCACGCAGAGGAAAAGAGTGCTATGATTGGTAAGGAGTGCTTCCCTGATATTTAAGGCATGGGGTCATAATATTGTGGTCAAAACTGCGCACATCAAGATTGCCACATGCAAATCAGTATGCGGCAAAATAATGGGTGCACAACACGCCGACTAGGAAAGAACAACACACACTGAAGGATGATCTTTATTATTGCAGGGGGCTCGGGCCCCCGCACACCCTGTTTTGGGGGGCTTTGCTCCCCACATCCTCGGGACTTAATATAATCAACTCCAGGAGGTTGTGGACTTCAGGGAATGAAGCAACCATGGAGTGAGGCAAAATTGTGTTTACTGCAGAAAAGAAAGCAGCATTAAAGTGGTACCTGAGGAGAACCGAACTGCAGCCCCAGGTCCCCAATGTCGGAGGCAGGTGCTCTAGCCACTCCGCCATGGGAACAGCTCAGCTAGGCACCACCCTAGCAGCATCCTTCACGGTCCTGCATGGAAGTGTACAGCAACGGCGTAGCAGTCCTTACTGTATGCTATAAACCCCTATGTCGCTGTACAGCCATTCGCACTATTCCATGAGCGGTATTTCATGTGCAGTTTTATCCAAACTATAAAGACCCAGTGCCAATATTTAATTACCATTATAGATCAAGGGTGTCCTCCCAACCAATCACAGTGCTTCTTTCCTCTGAGTGTGAGACACTCTTATTCTGTGAAGAGTGTCTCAAGTGTAGTTGCCCTGGAAAGGGGTACATTCACGGAAGGTTTTTTATATTTTTTTATTTTAATATATTATTGATTAGCCTTGATCAATAATATATTAATACCACCCAGGACCAGTTTTAGATCTAATATTGCCCCAAGAAGAAATACTTATGGCACCCCCTTCACCACTCCTGTGGTCCCCTCTTCTCCCTTCTGCACCATTCCATATCCCAAAAATGGTAAATATTCTGTGAATACAAGGATGATAACAACAGTTTTTGCTTTTATATTAACACTTTTTGCATTTCAAGCTGATCTCTTCTTATACTTTCTACTTTAGTTCATGCCTTGTGTGCTAGCGCTCCAAGTGGCCGGTTGGTTTGCTTGTGCCTAGCACTGCCTCTGATACTTCTGCTGAGTTCATTCTTATAGTTGTAAGAGGGATATCAGTTACATCCTTAGGATAGAACTGCTCACCTTTGATTTTTGGTTCTCATACCCTAAGAATACATATCAGAATCACCTGCCAACATTCAGGGGCAAAACATAAAGCCACTGAGCCAAAGTAACCCAGTTTCTACCAACATACCACTTTGTGTTTTTTTAATTAATATTTGATGTTCCCAAACTGGTATGGTCCCTGTCCTCCAGTTCAGGCCAGGCTCTGCCCCTCCACATCCCTAGCACTTACTCCATTCTCCTTTCAACACTTCCAACCTTTCCCCTTGTGGCCGGACCCTGCCATTTCAAACTTATACCTCCCACTCTTGGGAAGGGGGAACAAAAGCAGGAGAACCCTGGGCAGAGAGGATGGCTAGTGGGGGGGGGGCAGGATCCAATAGCTCTAGGGCTTATCCTTTTTCTATTGTTTCTCACTTCCTCAGTACATCGACATGCATGAAACCTCAGGCAAATGCATGCAATCATGTCTTGCGGAGCCTGGCTGTCACCTTCCCTCCCCTATGTGTCCCATGCTACACTGCCACCTGTGGTCACCAGACAGTGTAGTAGTGGGGTGGGGATCACATCTCACCCCCAAAGGAGGACAGCATCCTTCTGGAGTGCTCGATATGCCTTCCTCTGGCCAGCCCCTGACAACTCCAGCTCATTCCCAAACTCAGGTCATCGATGTTGGGAGCGTTAATGCCAGTGGGTGGACCACCCCAGCTTACTTCATTTTTAGAAAGAATAGAACTGCAAGGATCTGGAATGGAGGGGTGTACTGAAATGTAAAGGTGTGCAAAAATGAAAAACTCTGGTAGAATGATAGCAGTATTTATCATTCCATGTTATGGACTTTTAGCTGAATCTTTCATGAGAATTAGGCAGGTTTCCACCATGCATGCATCAAGGACTTCAGTTAACTCCATTCTGGAGCTATTTTATTTCCAAAAATGAAGTAACACCTTTTAAAATTAAGGGGCCAGGATAGCTTTGACTTCCAAAAGGGAAAAAAAAATTCAATAACTTCCAATTTTGATGGCATGGAAGTGAAAAAACAATAAGGATTATTATGCAAGAATAGGGTATCTTAGTAATATTGTTTGTTAACATCTAAATAGTTGTCTACTGTAGAATGCTGGCTTCCAAATTTGGGATCAGGGTAGTATTCTGACATTAAAAAAACTTGAACTGATTTTCATATCTGGACTTACGGTACTTTTTGAATTCCAGCAAAATAAAATTACCTGAACCCCTGCGGATACCTGTCTCTCAACATCTCCTCATCTAAATGAGGGCTATAATGTGGGAAATGGGTTGAAATGTGCAATTCACTTTTATGTCATAGAGACAGAAGTTCTGGATGCTGTGGAAGTAATTACTGGTATGTTCGTAATGTTCACTGTTGGATGAGTATTAGAGATTATTATAAATTTCTGCTGTCAAATCTCAGTGTACAGCGTGGAATGGCATTACCTTCACCATTTGGAACAAAGGGCTTCTGACTGTTCAGAAGAGGGATGCCACGCCTTATGTGGGACTTTTGGGGAGGAATGCCACCATGCAAAATTCAACCAGCGGACAATCTGCAGAATATGGAATACCTCTGGTGGAATTTGCAGAATTTTGCAGAATTCCAGATGCTTTGTGGAACTGTTACATTCTTCTTGCTCTGTTAGAAGTGAGTATCAATTGCCACCCTGCTTCCCCAGTATACAAGATGCCAGTTTCTACACAGATGCATAAATTCCATCGGCTAGTGACAGAGGCACCAGGGACATGCGTTTAATTGTAAAGATTAGTTCTAATACCTACACCATGTCCCAACAGGGCATTTTATGAAAAGTTGTAAGTCTTTTTCCTTTGGAATCCCAAAGCTAAACTGAATTTCAAAAGTCACACTGTTAAAACAAGCATTTGTCAATGCCAAATGTTGTCTTACTGGCATTGGCATTGGTAGTGCAGGAGTTAGAGAGATGCATAATAGGAATGGTAGTGAAGTATGGAACTGACGCCTACCCCACCCCGCCCTGTAGAGACCAACAGGCATTGAGGTGTGTCTTTGGGTCATTGGCCATAACGCTCATGCCATTTCACCTCACCCTACCCTGCAGACTCAAACAAGTGTTGCATTGTGCCTTGGAGTCATCGAGCCTTACGCTCACCCCATTCCATAAGGAAACACATTCAGATGGGTGCAGTATAGGAGAATGGGATGAACTTTGAAGCCGAAGAGTCCAAGGCACACCTTGATCCCTGTCACTGGCTTCAGGGTGGGGGTGGGAGTGGGGGTGGAATGGCTTGAGCATTACAGCCAACAATCCAAAGTCACACCCCTGACGCCTGTCAGTCTCTACAGGATGGGATGTTAAGGTTAAAAACCCTAATGCCCTGGGCATTTGTTGGTATTTGCATTCCAAATTTTCAACATGGGCTTTCTGTGACCCCACCTCATGAAAGCATTTGGGATCTCCACTCATGAATAGTGGCACTGTGATTTTGTTACTCTGTCCCGAACGTTGATTTCCCACAGCGACCGTGTCATTCTGTGTCAGATGTGCGAAAACACAGTTTGGGCAGGATGTAAAAAATGACAGCTGTACCATTCATAAGGAGGTGTGAAGAAATTGCAATGTTGAAAATCTGGAGTGAAAATATTAAAAAGTCCCGAACTGCACAATGCATGCTCGTAACACAGTCATTTTGTGCAATTTTTTCACCAAATTTTCAACATAGGCATTTTGGGACCTCTACTCCTGAACAGTGCCACTGTGATTTTCTTAATCTGTCCTGAACATTGATTTCCCACAGCAACTGCATTACTGTGCGCAAGATGTGCGAAAACACATTTTGGCCAGGATGTGAAAAATTGCAGCTTTACTGTTCATAAGGAGGTGTGAAAAAATGGCGATAGTGAAAATATTAAAAATTCTTAAAGTTCCAAGCGTGAGTGGAAACTGCACAACACACGCTCGTAACACTGTCATTTTTTGGAATTTTTTCACCAAATTTGCAACATAGGCTTTTTGGGAGCCCACCTCATGAACAGTGACACTGTCATTTTGTTTATCAGTCCCAAAAGGTGATTCCGTGCAGTGACCATGAAATCACATTTCGGGACCAAACAATAACACGACAGTGACTGAGTTCATAAGGTGGGGTCCCAAGAACCCCATGTTGAAAGTTTGGAGCCAAAAGTCACAAAAATGGCAGCGATATCCACCTAAGTTGACCCCCCACCACCATTGATGCCATTATACAGCTTACTGTGATTTTCTTCAGTTCGCGGTCGGCTTTTAAAGAGTCCAGACGTGTCCCGCTCCACCAACGATCATTGCACAGGGCTCTGGAGGTAAGTATGGGGTGAGGGGGTGTGGGGAGGTGGGGTGCATAGAGGGTGGGTGCGGGTTGGGGGCGCTCCGACTCAATGATGGACCATTTTCTTATTTTCAGGAATGGACGTAGCGGGAAGATTTTCTTTATTTGCAGGTGAAATTAAACAACTGTTGGGTACACTGGGGGGGGCTTCCCCGTATGCCCTATGACTTTGGAGGGTTATGTTGGCCACACTGGAGTGGGATCCTAGTGTGGCACACAAGTAGAGTGGAGTGGGGCAGGGGCAGAACATGCCGTGGTCAGCTCGAGCACAGGAAGCACAGTGGGGTGGGCTCCCAGTGTGCCACACAATCTTGAGGGGGGTTATAAACATGATGACAAGGGGATTGGGCACCCCCATATTTGGTTTTCTAAGGATTGTGAGAGGAAGAAGGCATCCTGTTACTTGCAATTCCCCCAAACTGGCTTTTGGTGCCCCTGCTTCCTACAATTACCCCATAACTGTGTATTCTACATCCTGCTACTTGCAATTGCCCCAAACTGGCATTTGGTGCCCCTGCAACCTGCAACTGCTCCAAAATGGTGTATTCTGCATCCTATTACTTGCAATTGCCCCAAACTGGCATTTGGTGCCCCTGCAACCTGCAACTGCTCCAGAACTGTGTATTCTGTATCCTGTTATTTGCAATTGCCCCAAACTGGCATGTGGTGCCCCTGCAGCCTGCAATTGCCCCAAACTGTGTATTCTGTATCCTGTTACTTGCAATTGTCCCAAACTGGCATTTGGTGCCCCTGCAACCTGCAATTGCCCCAAAACTGTGTATTCTATATCCTGTTACTTGCTATTGCCCCAACTGGCATTTGGTGCCCCTGCAGCCTGCAATTGCCCCAGAACTGTGTATTCTATATCCTGTTACTTGCAATTGCCCCAACTGGCATTTGGTGCCCCTGCAGCCTGCAATTGCCCCAGAACTGTGTGTTCTGTATCCTGTTACTTGTAATTTCCCTGAACTGGCATTTGGTGCCCCTGCAACCTTCAGTTACCCCAGAACTGTGTATTCTGCATCCTGTTACTTGCAATTGCCACAAACTGACATTTGGTGCCCCTGCAACCTGCAGTTGCCCCAGAACTGTGTATTCTGCATCCTGTTACTTGCACTTGTCCCAGACTGGCATTTGGTGCCGCTGCAGCCTGCAATTCCCTAGAACTGTGTACCTTGCATCCTGTTACCTGCAGTTACCCTGAACTGGAATTTGGTACCCCTACTACCTGCAATTGCCCTGAACTGGCATTTGTTGCCCCTGCAACCTTTAATTGCCCTAGAATTGTATATTTTGCATCCTGCTACCTGCAGTTCCCCTGAACCAGCATTGATTGCCCCTGAAACCTGCAATTGCCCTAAAACTGTGTACTTTGCGTCCTGCCCTCTGCAGTTGCACTAAACTGAACGTGTTGCATGCCAAATCCAAACTGTCGAATACTATGTGCCTGTGGCTTCAAATACACATCACCCAGATTCAGTCTTCAGCCAGCTGAGAGAAGGTTTCGCAGCTTTATTCAGCATCTCCATCATCCAGTCTCTGCATCTATGTATCTTGGATTTAAAAGTATTTTCTTGGCGCATACTCTACCTGGAAGAATTTCTCCAGCATCCTGTTTGTTGTTTTCCACTTGTTCGCAGGTTTCTCTCAGGCCCTGTGCAAGTCTTGACGTCTGGTTTGTTGTTTTCTTTTCTCTTCACAGGTTCTTCAGGATCTCCCATCCCCATATACTATTCAACACCCCATTTGTTATTTCACTTTCCTTTTCTGGCTCATCTGGTGTTGGTGCCCAGAGGTCAGCAGCCCAGCTTGGCTTCAAAAGGTTTCATCATCCTGGTCATCTGTTCTTCATGGGTTTTCTCCCCTCCTCTGCTCATCACATTCCAGCAGTTCGCTGGAGGACTTTGGATGGATTGTCTGTCTTCAGCACCCATTGTTTCATCCCAGTAATCCACTGGAAGTCTTTGGTCAGATCATCTGTCTCCAGCATCCATTGTTTCATCCCAGCGGTTCACTGGAGGACCCAGGCCAGAATGCTGTCTTCTGTCTTCAGCTTTGGTGAATTCACCTAGCAGCCCATTGGAGGGCTCGTGCCAAAGAGTCTTTGTTCTTTCCTTGCAACACTTTGTGTATGGCAACCCAGGAGAGAGGGTGTAGCCAATGAACCTATGGCCTGTTCAGAAATCCTCTCCTCATCCCAGTGACCCCCACGAAGATTTCATTGGCCACGCGAGCCCGTTAGTCTGTCCATTTCTTGTTTCCCCAAATCCTTTCTCTCCCTGCCGTGTGCACACAATAGTCCTATTCAGTGGATGCAAGGGACTCCAAAGACTGCTGAATGTTTTATGAATCATGCTGTGTTACAGTATAAGACTAGCATACTGTATTAGTAGATTATAGTTATCTAGTGTTTGGAGTACTCCACGAGAATCATACAAATTTAGGCTGAGGTGTACCTCTGGGATGGGGTTAGACCTAACCTCATATTTAGTATTTTTAGAACCAAATTATACTGTCTTAAAATGTATTATATAGCAAGTTTAGAGTGTTAAGATTCTCCTTATCTCTTGTGACCATGTCACCCTCCTTTGTTATCAATAAATCCTGTTCAGCATTTGGTCCTTGTTTACGACTCCCGCCTCTCCATGTCAGGTGACTCCATCTACCTACTTTGAACCTGAAGTGTCCTCTCACCATTCCACCTGCTGAGGGTGACACTGGTGTTGGTAGATTGTGTTCAGCTCACCAGAGTCATTGCATCATACCACCACTATACACTCCAACCACCCACACATCACCAACGCAGTGTGTGTGATTGATTGATTGACTGATTGATTGATTTAGATTTTGGTAACCAGGTAAACCCACTGGAAATAAACCTGTTTTCAGGGACAACCTGGAGGAGACAAAAAAGACTGTTTACAGACATTTCAATCACATAGTACATGTACAACACTATAAAAACATTCTACAGAAGTTCACACAGTTATGCTGTTTAATGTCACTTACTCGGTGGTTAAAGGCACCCAGCTGCACCTCATGCCTCACAACACACCCAAAGGCATGACACTATCCCAGAACAGCATGTACACTTTCATGCCTTATTGCTTAAATTAAAAATGATCCTGCTTTTTTAATGGAGAACTGTATAATACAGGGAACACAATGTCCAAAGAGTATGGCAAAAACAGTAGGCAGTGCAAGCTACAGAATGTGAGTTCATTTTATTTGTTTCTGTTAGTGCCTGTTGCAGCCTCTGAGAAACTGCTGAATAAACTCTCCCTCTCCAACTAAAGAAGGAGCACTAAACAACACAGCCAGAACCATCCAGTCCCTCTTGTTTTGATCCACACCCATTGTTTCACTGTTCTCTTCTGCTGTGTAATACCAATGAAAGTCCATGAGTCACATGTGCACATCATCCAAAATGAGATGAGGACTGGTATAAATGCTTCCCCCTCACTGATCTCAGCATGTCAACCTGCTCAAAATGAGTTGTTTAAGGGGCCTGGTCTGTTTCACGTTTGCGCTTTCTGTAACATGTGCTGTTTCTCACAGACGTCACCCTCAACAAAAAATACTGCAGCTGGGTAAGTCAGTTAATCTTGTGTTCTTATCTCCTGAAGTATTTGCAAGATTCAGACTGGAGAAGTTAACACACCACCAGCTTGGCTAGACCAGATTTCAAATGAGAACAAAATGAAAATTTACAAATACAGAATAATATATACTGCTGCAATTTGAGTACCTTGCATATTGGGTTCTCAGTAAGAATCCCAAATAGCCCTCTCACATCACTTTTTAAAGAGGTTACAACATTATTTCGAATTGGTAGCTGTTTGAAATGTCCTTATTTTCAGAAAATAATATTCATACCCCAAACTGACTGTTACTGAACTTTAGGGTGTAGGAACATATCCACCAGGTAAGCCACAGTGCAAAACATTGTTTTTGAGGGGCAACATTGTCCCTTCCAAAAGGGCACCATGTAATTTCATTTCATTTATTTGTTTTACCAGGATGAAGCTCCACTGAGCAAGACTCATTTGCAAGGAGGTCCTGGGTAGGACAGTGAATATAAATAAGGAAAACAATGTATACATACAGTGACAACTGGAAGTGCATGTTGCATAGGAAATGTGCAAGGGCATATGTAGAAGACACTTGTACATGAACATAAAAAGTGAAAGGCATACAGTTGAGAGAACTAGATTCTAGACACAGTATCAATCAGTGACACATTCCATGATATAATTATAACTGGAGCTAAGACACAACTAACAGCCATATGCGTAGAAGGAAGTGATGAGACTGTGATATATACAGTGTGTAGACATGTATCTAAGTGATGCATTTGCCCTACCTCCTCATGCTAAACTGTAATGTTTACACTCTATATAAGCAAAACAGTTTGCAAATGCATACAACTGAGTATTGCTTTAGTTCTCCCCCCATACTTAACACAGCTGCAGAGTACAAAACTTGGGGGGGGGGGCAATGGACAGGGTTACATATACAGTTGGGGGGGCACAAAAGGGTTATGTATATAGATGGGGGAAAACAGGGTCAAAATGGAGTACAAACTTTATTTTCTTAGCTGCACTCCTGATTGAATTATACCTAAATACAAGTCAATGCGAAAACTGTATTTTGTATTGTTTGTTTAATGGGCAACATTCTGTAAAGTTTTTTTTTTTTTTTCAATGAAGTCAGTCATTTAGGTGTGTGTGCAGAACTTTGAAAGTCAGCAGTTCATGCTAAATATTTTGTATACATGTTGTGATGACATACCGAAAAGTCACAGTTCCTGGTTCTATAAAGAAACTTGTATAGAATGTGGTTGATAAAAAGATAATAATACAAAACAAAATATTAGGTACAGTTAAGGCTTATTTGGGGGTATGAATTTGGTTTCTGTGCATAGGAATGTCACAAACAGCTGCACGTTAGCACAAATTTCCAGTCTGTTTTAAGCATGAATGTATGAGCAGGGGTTGGATTACCGTACCTTAGTTAATCTAACCCTATCAGGGTCATTACACCTCATTTCTCATGCCCCTTAGGTTAGATTAACAAAGGCAACCCAATCCCTGGAATGCTTTAATGTTGTTGTTATTAAATTAAAATGTTTTTATATTTTTTAAACTTAACATCTTGCTAATGAGAATTCTAATTCTTTCATGGTACACAAGTGTATTTAGTCATTAACATAACTCTTTCAGAATGCTGCAGTCAATCAGAATGCTCCTTTTCCAGACAGTACTTTATAATTTAGCAAGAGTGTGATGCTGTGGATTTTGTATGAGAGAATAATGGCACTGTAGGCAGCAGATGCAGACCGAGGCAAAAGGCTGAGGTCTTGTCTTCTGCTCAGTGTGCAGTTATTCCCCAAGTTGAACATCCACAGTATAATATTATTGCTGGGATACAGAGTAGTAAAATATAAAAGAAAAAAATAAAGTTAAAAGAACCAGGAGTTTTCTGCATTGAAACTGAGCTGCTGGCTGAACGTTCAGATGCTGAACATTAGGTCAGAGCTCATTAGCATACCAGCGTTGCCTTTATTGGCTGATTTGGAAACCAGGAATTCCTTTGTACTCTGATAAAGGCAACCTAGGTATAAGATGTGATTTGCTGAGTGGGTCCCCACTCACTATAATGTCAGTTACAATGAACAGAATGTGATGGCCACCCTGATGGCCCAACATCAGTGTATCCTGCTTTTCATGCAGGCAACCTAGGTTGACAGCAAGCTTGAGTTGCCCCATCAGGCGGTAGTCCACTGCAGCAGCTCCTGATGCTCAGCAGTGTGCTTTTGTTGGGAGGGAAGGTGTCAGGCATTCAGTGCTGCACTGACTCCTGTGGTGGGCCAGGAGAGCTCCCTCCCTCCACAGAACATCACTGCATGCCTGAGGCCATCAACAGGCTCCACCCATTCCAGGGGAGGAGGAAAGACAGGGGAGAAAACCAGGGATCAAATCTCAAATGTCATCAAAAATACAGCTAGAGTTCCTGGCTCACCTGGGTCCTAGTGCCACCAATCCTGGATCCTGTCCACTGCACAGGGGGGAGAATGGCTTACCCCCAGAGCCCCTACCCACAAAAGGGAAGCCATGGAAGTCATTGGGTAGCAGCTGAACCTAAGGTGATGGGGGAGCACCAGGACTGGACAGGGTATATCCCTGGGTCCAGGGTGCATCACTGACAATGTGGCCGAGGGAGAGAAAGCTCTGTGGGGGAGAAAAGTGAACAGATCAAGATATAAAGCTACATGTTGAATATAGATGTTAGTTTTCAAGTCAACTTTCAAGTCTGTTTACACTGATAAAAAAAAATCCAGATCCAACTGGGTATGGTAATCTAGTGCAAGCCACCTCGGGGTGTAAATGTTCTTGTCTCTGGCCCTTTCTTTACACTCAGGACATAATTTGTTTAACTGAAATATAGAGGCCAATGAAATGAGTCCCTAGATCACAGTGGTACATGATTTAATTGTGTTGTTGTTTTTTTTTTTGGGGGGCTTTCTTCACAGATTGCCTGAAAAATGTGTGAAGACTGTAGTGTCTGTTAGCTTATTGACCACATATGCCATAATTTAACACAGATGCCTAACATGTCTAAGATTGTGGACCTATTTTCAGATTTTTCATCAACTAGCCAAGCAGTGGGCACTTTGTAGGAACACTGCAGTCAGGCAAAACAGCAAAAGTAGCACACATTTATTCAAAAATTAAATACCTAAAATAAAAATACTATGGCACCTGTATCCCATGCACCCACTAGATGAACGGTGCATTTTTTTCTTTAAATTCAAATATGATTTTTTTATTATTAGTAGTAGTAGTAAGGTATTCTTTATTGGGCACCAGTTATATTCTTCTCATCATTAGTTCTGTCACAATGTGAGTTTAAGAGGAGGTTATTTTCTACAAGGTAATATTTCTCTTGCCTCTGCTGCCCTTTTCTGTATACCAGGAGTCTATTGCTTTGTGTGTTGCCACCCTCCCCCATCTACCTAGTTATCTGGGTGCAATTTGCCTTCCCCCATTGGTTAATTCTAGGCTTCCTACTTATCTGAAAGAAGTCCACATCCCCCAATTGTTTCAGCTTAAGCTCAGACTGCCTCCCTAGCTGGGTAAGCCCACATTCTACCAATTATTTAATTCTAGTCTCCTTCCCTATCTGGAAGAAGCCCCCATCCCCCAAATTGTTAATTTGTTGGTTTCTTCCCTATCTGGGTGAAGCCTAAATCCCTCCTATTGTTTAATTGTTGGCTTCCTCCCAATCTGTGTGAAGCCCCCATCCCCCAACCAAATTATTAAATCTTGTTCCTCCCTTCCAAGGTGAAGTGTATTCTCCAACCACTTAAACTGACAAAGTACAGGGTGACACCTGCTTGCTGTCCATCCGATAATGATACTTCTAACCCTATCATTCCTCCCCCTTCTATTATCCCTAGCCCCACCCACTGTTTATCCTTGTCTTCCCCTTTCCATCTCCCTCACTTCCTCCCCTTCTGCCACTCTCCTTTCCTCCTGCCCCACCCTATCCCATTACCTCTGGCATCCTAGGTGCAGTCTCCAACTTCTTCTTGACTTCAACTTGAAGCTCTCAGCTGCCTCCTTCCAACTTACCCACATCAACATCCAAAGCCTCCTCCCCAAGACTGACCTGTTGTAACCACTCATGGTTAATCTCAGGCCTGATGTGCTGGAGATCTAGGAGTCTTGGCTCTGCCTCAAGACCCCTGATACTGCAGTTGCCATCTCCAGGCACACAGTCATCCATCAGGTTCAGGCTAAGAGCGGCAGTGGAGCTGCAATCAGCCTCTCCTCTAGCATCCAACTCAAGCATGTGCTCTGTCATCTCCCCCTCTGCCTATGAGTTGCTCTTTCTCAAGCTCTTCCTCCCCTTTTCTGTCCTGATAGTCAAAGCTCATGCCCATTGCTGTCTTGGCATCTCCCCACCTTCAATCACTGAGCTATTCCCCACTATCTCTTCCCATGCCTCCTCTGGTGAGCTGCTTATCTATGGTGATTTTAATCTCAATTGACTCTTCCCTTCTCTAAATAAATTGTGCCAAAATATTAAGTCCCTCCAACTTGCCCAGCTGATCACTGACCCAACCAGGCACAATCACAGATCCCTCAAGTCATTCCCTCATGGACAGGGTTCTCAATTCCCACCACCACCACCATATCATGGATGCTGGTACCCTCCCCGATTCCCTCAGTGACTGCCATATGATCTACTGCATGTGCAAGATTCACTGTCCCAAAGCCCCTCACCCCAAATTCATTCAGATCCGGTCCTTTAGATCACTGGACTTGGCCTCTCTCCATGCAGACATGGAGCTACTGACTAGTCTCCCATCTCTACAGCCAGCAACATAAATACTGCCCTCCAATATTTCAGTGTCAAATTTATGTGAGCCTGGGCTCCCCATGCTGCCCTTAGAAAAAACAGGTTCCAAGGTTCCCACTTTCCGTAGATCTTGTCTGAGTTGCTGGCCTGATTCCATGCTCCTGACCTTGCCTGGAAGATCCACAAGTCCTTGGGCTCCCCTGCTGACCTAATCAAGTAGCTGATACTCTGTAATGCCTGTACCAAAGCCCCCAGTCTTGCTAAGTCAAAATACTTAGCATCCATGTGTCAGAACAGCCTTAATCACCCCCCCCATCTTCTGGAAGGCTATCCTCACCCTCTTCTCCTCTCCAACCCAGTTTCCTACCACCATCCTCAAGGTGGGTGACACTCCTATTTCTGACCCTTTTCTGTTATCTCTGCTTTCAACTCTTTCTTCACCTCCTGTGCCTACTCCGTCCTCCTCTCCTCCACCTCTTCCCCTTCCCCCTCCTCCTATCACCCCTACATCACCTCTTCGCCTTCTCTCCTACTACTCCCACCACTTTCCATGAGGTCTTCTTTGCTCTAACCCCTACAAGGGTGTGAGGCCTGGTAAGTCTTGACCCCAAATTCTTGTACCTCTCCACCTATGTCATTGCTCTAGCTATTACCTCCCTTCTCAACCTCTCCTTCTCCTTAGTCTCTGTCCCTGACACCTGGAAACAGGATACAGTCATCCACCTTCCCAAATGGGGTGATTCCACCTCTCCTTGCAACTACCACCCCATCTCCATGCTCCCACTCTCCCTAGGATCCAAGAACACCTTGTGCTATCTCAGCACTATCCTGCTTCCTTGATCCATCCTCCTTCTTCATCCCTTTCTAGTGTGGTTTCCAGAAGTCCCACTCCACCACCACCTCCCTCCTCTGGCTTACTGATTCAGCTCTGTGTGGCATGCATCAATGTTTGGTCACCTTCACCATTTTTGTCAATTTGGTCAGTACCTTTGACACTGTTGTCCACCCCTTCTCCTGGACAAGCTCAAGGCAGTGGGTCTTTCTGGCTCGTCAGTCAGTTGATTCCACTCCTACCTTGAGGGTAAGTCTCAAGCTCTTCAGACTGGAGAATCCATATCCCCCCACTCCCTATCAGCTCAAGTGCCTCCCCAAGGGTCCATCCTTGGCCAAATACTCATCTCTATCTTCCCGAATGACCTCCCCACTGTCTTCATCCATCCATATGTACACAGATGGCATGGTACTCTGTCTCCAGCTCCTCTGTCTCTGACCACATGGCCAGGATCTAACTGGAATGTACTAACATCCAACACTGGTTCCTGGCAGCTGTCCCTCAATGGCAAGAAAATGGTCTCTATGACCTTTGGTACTAGGCAAAGGCTCACCAAACTCACCCCTCTCCCCTCCTTCCATACGGTTTATGGTGCTGCAATTGAGGGCGTTCTCTCATTCAAGTACCTCAGGGTCTGGCTGGACTGACACCTTGATTTCTCAATGCATGTGGATGCCATCCACAAGAAACTGCACCCCAAACTTGGTGCACTTTACAGGAACAAAGAGTGCATCCCGCTTCCTACATGTCGAGATTGTCATGAAGATGATACTCCCCATCTTCGACTATGGTGATATAGTATACATTGTTGCTTTCAAGCCCACCTTGGCCAGACTGGGCCCCCCTCTCTTACTACTTTTGTCACTTTGCTCTAGATTGTCCAACACACACACACACACACACACACACACTACTGCTTCCTGTACTCCTCCCTTCCCTACCCCTTCCTTGAGGCCAGACACCTTGCCCATGGAGCTTCCTTCATCTCCAAATACTGGTTTGGCTCCCTTCCCACCTACCTTGCTTCCCTCATCTCTTCCCCCCCACCACTTCCTACCCCCTATGCAACACTGGCTGTCACTCTATTGCACTCTCCTCAAGGAAATCCACTGTTGGTCAAGCTGTCTTTCTCTTCCATTTCCCCAAACTGTGGGGTTCTCACCCCCCTGAAATCCACTCTACCCTTTCCCACCTCTCACTCTCCTCAGTGACTTCACTACTCACCTCTGCTGTTGCCCCTGATACTGGTCCCTGGGCTGCTGCCCACCACCATCCTACCTCTGCTCCCTTCTTTGCCCTGCACCTTCACTGGTGTTGTCCCCTCTTCCACTTTCCCCATTTGACATTGCACCCACCCTGAACTCAGTATTGCCTCTGCACATTGCAAATGTTTTTGTCCTCCAGCGCTTTCTTATATTGTAATTGCAAATACCATTATCCATTAGCACGTTTTATATTGTTATGTATTTTACTTCATGCAGTCCTTGTCTTTGCACAATTATTTCTAATGTTTATTCACCTATTATTGTATTATTGTTCTTATAATGTATGGTAGAACGTTACTACGGGAAATTCATCTTTTCCCTCAGTTGTTATACCATCGATGTGACGCAACTTTGTTGTTAACCCATCTATGGTACGTCACATCGGTGGTATAACAATGTGGATTGCTCTGCGCATGATTGCTACTCAAACAGACCGCCTTCTTGAAACAGCTGCGGTGGTGAGAGCATGACCGGAGCCGAGTAGCAGTGACTTAAGTAATGGAGCGGCTGACAAAAGTGAGGATCCTTCTTCATTATTTAAATGTTTTCGATGACCATACACTATAAAATATAATGTGTGGTACATCGATGGTCAACCTGCTTGTTAAGCCATCTCGAGGTTGCCATGGCGACGTAAACCTCTCAAGCTTCGATCTCGAGGTTTATACAGTCATCCTGGCAACCTCTCGATGGTTAACCATTGATGACCATACATTATCCTCTATGTGTTCCTCATTGTCCACCCCCTCCCCACCACAACACACCTGGAAATAAGCTGTTACCAGCTCAGTATGTATTTCCTGGTGAAACGTTTCAAATAAATAAATATAAATTAATTAATTATTTAACCTGCTCTTCTGTAAGGAGGCATGTAGAGTGGAAATGGATTGAGAGAGGCTAGGGAATTCTTGCAATTACCCAACACAGTTCCATATTCACAATAGTACTAGTTTAAAGATTGTTTGGGGCTCCACACCAAAGCAAAAACTTAAAGAAGGAAGTCAGATCACTAAAACTGACAAGGTTTGGAAGGGCTTGGTCCAGCAATGGAGATTATATTTATAATAAAGAGCAGGTAGCAGCTGAAATATTCCAAAACAGGATTTATGGCATTGGCATTTAACATTAATGTGTTGTTTGTGGCTTTACCCCATTACACAGAAATATAGAATTTGCTGGCAGAAAAGGTCTTCTTGGCCCACCCAGTCTGCCAAGGTTTTTTCTCTGCCTAGTCTGTCCCAGCAGACCCTGACTGGTCTATGGCAACCCTCCCCCCTCCCTTTCTTTGCTAGTATTCCCCATGTCTATCCCATGCATGTTTGAAAGCCCCCATAGTTTTTGTACCTACTACCTTTTGTGGCAGGCTGTTCCTGGCATCCATCACTCTTTCAGTAAAGTAATATTTCCTCACATCCTTCTTAGTTTCCTCCATTGTAGCTTTATTTTATTCCCCTCCTGTTCTGTTGCATGTCTTCATTTGAAACAGGCTCCCTCTCTCCCCCCCCTTACCCTGTTCACTCCCTTGAGGTACTTATAGGTCTCTATCATGTCCCCTCTCTCCCTCTTCTCCTACAGGGTGTACATATTGAGATCCCTCAGTCTCTCACCATACAGTTTCTAATGCAACCAATGTACCATTTTAGTTCCCCTTCTCTGGACTACCACTACACTGTCAATGTCTTTTCTGAGATGTGACCTTTATAGCTGTACACAGTATTCCAGGTGTGTTCTCACCAGTGTTCTATACAGTGTTAATATCACTTCCCTCCTTCTGCTTGTGGTACCTCCCCCTATGTGGCCTTCCTGAGGAGGTTGTGGAATCAAGAACAGTGGGAAAATTCAAGAATGCATAGGACAGACATAAGGCAATTCTAGTGGGGGGTAGGAGGAAGTAAGCTGTTGGTTAACTAAAATCTGTAGCTTATCCATCAGGTAGGGAAATGGGCAGACTAGGTGGACCAAGCGGTCCTTATCTGCAGTCAGATTCTATATTTCTATTTTTCTATGCACACCAGCAATCCACTGGCTATGCCTACTGCCTTCTCCCCCTGCCCTCTGACTTTGTGGTAATCAGATATTATAACCCCTAGGTCCCTTTTCTATTTTAGTGATAGACAATAATACCCCCTCCCCTCAATTTCATATTCGGCTCCTGGGTTTCTATGCCCCAGGTACATGATTTTATACTTGTTGGCATTGAACCCCAGCTGCTATACCCTTGACCATTCTTCAAATTTTCTAAGGGCCCTTCTCGTTTTCTCCACCCCCTCCTGAGTATTCACTCTGTTACAGATCTTGATGTTGTATGCAAAAAGGAATACCTTCCCTTCAAGCTATTTCTGCAATGACATGTATAAAGATGTTGAACAGAGCTGTCTCCAGTACTGAACCTTGTGATAGCCCACTGGTCACTCTCCTCTCATTTGAGTGAGTGCCATTTATCACCACCCTCTGCCACCTATTCATTAATATTTTTTTTTTTTTTTTACCTAATTAACAACTTTGGCTCCCACACCTAAACAATCCAGTTTCTTTAACAGTCTCCTGTGTGGTACAGTGTTGAAGACTTTGCTGAAATTCAAATATGTCACATCCACTACCCTTCCCTGATCAATTTCCCTGGTCACTCAGTCAAAAAAATCTATCAGGTTTGTCTGACATGACCTCCCCTTCATGAATCTATAGTCTTTTCTTGCAACCCTCTAGATTCAAGATATTCCACTAGCCTTTCTTTTAACAGGGTTTCCATTAATTTCCCCATCACTGATGTGAGACTGATCAGTCTATAGTTGCTAATCTCCTCCCTGCTGCTGCTTTTATGAAGCATAACTACATTAGCTCTCCTCTACTCCCCTGGCACCTCTCCTGTTTCTAATGATATGTTGAACAAGGCTGCCAGTACTGCAGCAAGCTTCTTCCCGAGTTCTATTTGCACACTTTTATGTATCTCGTCTGGTCCCATGACCTTATCCACTTTCAGGTTTGCAAGTCTCTCCAAGAATCTTTCCTCTGTAAATAGACTTGTGTTTATCTCTCCCCTTCTGTGTTTCTGTTGCCTCCTTGTTGGTCTGTCCCCTCCCTGTCCACTGTAATGACTGAATAGAAGCATCTGTTTAGGATGCCAGCTTTTTCCTGATCACCCTCAGTGCAGCCACCATCTGTAGACTTCCTTATCCTCACTAGCCCTCCCCTTGCCTTCCTCTTCTTGCTTATGTACCTAAAGAAAGTCTTGTCCCCTTCTGCCACTTCTTTGGCTATCCATACCTCTGTGCTTTTGCTTGCCTCACTGCCCTCCCTGGTTCCCTGTTTTACCTGGTACTTCTCCCAGTCCTCCTCCCTCTGTGTTCCTTTGTACCTGCTGAATGCCATCTTTTTCCTTTACTTTCATGGTCACTTCCTTAAAGTACCACACACACACAGACTAGTTGCATTCACTAGAACCTATTTAACTTGGCTCCATTGTTTGTCTACCTCTCCCTGGCAATCCACTGCTGCAAGGCTGTTTCTAAGGCAGTTTCCCTATTCTTTCAGGAATGCCCTTTTAGAGTCCAGGACCCTCATCCTTGTGTGATTTGCTTCTGTACCTGTCTTGATACTGAACCATACTGTATGGTGACCACTGGCCCCCAGGGGACTGCCCACTGTGACATCTGTTACTCTCTCTGTTAGTGAGCACAGGTCCAGAATTACCTTGTCCCTAGTGGATTCACTTACTAACTGCCTGAGAAACATCTAGGATTGCCCTGCTTCTAGTCAAAGCAGCTGCTGGAAGTCTTCAGTCCACATCAGGGAGACTGAAGTCCCCAATCAGCAGCACCTTCCCCTTATTCACAATCCTACTGCTGTTTTTCCCAGTTCCTTGTCCAATTCTTCTCCCTGTGCTGGAGGCCTCTATACAACCGCCCAGTCTCCAGTGTGGCCCACAGTGTCTCCAACCTTTTTTCTGGCCCTCGGTTCCCTTGCACTTTCATGGCCCTAATGCCTTCTTTCACATACATGATAACCCTTCCTCCCTCCCTTCCCTATCCCTTCTGAACGAAGTATATACTGGTATGAGCTTATCCCAGTCATGATTTTCGGTGCACCACAGCTCAGTTATGGCCACACTGTCCAAATTCCCCTCTGATATGATGGCCTCCAGGTCCAAAATTTTATTTTCAAGACTTCTTGCATTGATGTGTATGGCTTTACAAACTTTGCCCCCTCCCTGTCTTCAGGTCTCCTTACTTTCCCCCTTTTCTGTCTGTGATACTTCCTGCCACTTCACCTAATTTCCTTTTCCCTTCTTTGCTCATTTTTTTGCTTATAAAATGTTACCTTTCTCTTTCTGCTTTTTTTTTTTGTTTGTTTCTACCACCCTTCTCCACCACCCTGCCCACGTTCCCTTCATCCTGTTCCCTTGCCTTGGGGGGATTCTCTCTCTGTTGCTTTAAGCTGTGGGGGGGGATCTATGCCTCCTTTTGTAATACAGCCTCTCCCCTTTGTCACTTTAAATATTCATCGGTGTAACATTTAACCTCCTGTTGAGTACTGAGGTTCCCTTCACACAAGAATGTAGGCTGTCACCTTTGTATAGGTCCACATCCTTCCAAGTTGGCCCTCAATCTCCAATAAATGTGAATGTCTCTTCTCTGTACCATGGCTTCAACCAACTCCCTAACCTCCGCTTGGTCATACACAGGTAGCATCTCCATGAATGCCACCGTTTGTGCTACCTGTTTAAGACCCCTCCCCAGCTCCCTGAACAGCCCCTGCACAACTCCCACTCATTCTCTTACCAGGTCATTGATACCAACATGGACTATGACATCCAGATTTTTCTCTTGGTCTGCCACCCTAGCAATCTTTAGGATCCTTCTGCCACCCTAGCAGTCTTTAGGATCCTCTCTCTATCCCTCGTGGCAGAGGCACCTGGTAGGCACTTTACCTCCCTCTCTGCTCCCCTACCTGATCCCATGTCTAACCCTCTCAAAACTGAGTCCCCCACTAGCAGCTGCTTCCTCTTCTGCTGGGTGCATTTTTCCCCATATTGGGACCTCCTCTTCAGGGGCCCTCCCATGCCACTGTTCTGGGTGCCTCCTCTTGGCTGTCCCATCCTGCCAAAATGTTGAAGGAATGCGTAGATACGGAGGATTGTGTACCCTACCCACCAGCCTCACCCTCCTGGAGTTCACCAAGATCCATCCTTACCTCCCCTGCTTAGGCATCCTTTGAGGCAAAGGCAGCTTACCCAGCAGCCCCTGGGAAGTGCCAGAGGTCCTCTGGATCCCTGCCAACTCAGCTCGGCATTCAGTGACCTCTGCCCTCCACCCTGAGAGGTGTATGCACATATGGGGCAGTACCTCAATCTCAGAAAGTATCACTGAAGAGACCACTACCATAATAGATTATCCATTCATCCTTTTAAAGCACTGAATCTAACCTATATCCCTTTGAGCCTCTGAACTCTGCCCACTTGCCTTTCTTTTAAACCCTTGAACCCTCTTTACTATTTTACCACAGGGCCTGTCCTGACTTCTTATGTCTCCTTCCTAAACTCTTATTCGTTCCCCGCTTCCTTATACTTCTGGATTTTCTTTTATAACCCTACCCTAGATAGGGTGCTTCCTTCCTTTCCCTTCTCCTAATGTATTTCCCCATTTCCCCTTCCTAATTGCTTGGTTGCTGCCTGCTTCCCATCAGCTTAATGTAATGTGATACTACTTAGCTAAGAAAGGCTGCTGGTTTAGTTAGTGATGGTACCGTAAATTACTTACAGAGTTTCATAACATCTTAATTAATGACAGTGCCCTTAAAACTTAAGAAAATGCAAATCTGCCAGCAGAAACGGGCCTCACGGTCTATCGAGTTAGTCTGCTCGAATGCGTGGCTAGCACCCTTATATTGCAGCTTTCCCCTCCCTCTCCCTCTCACCCCCCACACCCTGCCCATGCCCTTTTAAAACTGCTCACTGTGCTACAGGATACTACCTCCATGGGTGGAGTGTTCCATTTCTCCACCACCCTCTCTGTGAAAAAAATATTTCCTCATCTCTCTCTCTCTCTCTCCGATATCTTCCACCCCCCTACCTGAGACCATGCCCCCTGGTGTCCCTTCCTCTCCTCAGCTTAAATATCCCTTCTGTGCCCGTTTTGTTAACCCCCTTCAAATATTTGATGGTCTCAATCATATCCCTCTGATCCCTCCTCTCCTCCAGGGTGTACATATTCAACTCAGTCAGCCTGTCCTCATAGGTTTTGCCCTCCAGCCCCTGGATCATCTTAGTTGCCCAACACTGCACACCCTCCAGCAATTTAATATCCTTCTTCAGAAAGGGACACCAGAACTGCATGCAGTGCTCCAAATGTGGCCTGACTAGTGACCTGTACAGCAGCAGGATCACATCCCTATTTCTGGATGAGATTCTTCTCACAATACACCCCAGCATCTTATTGGCCTTAGCTGCCACCTTCCTGCACTGAGCTGAGTTGTTCATGTTGCCTGTTATGATCACCCCTAAGTCCTTCTCCTCCTCTGTGACCTGTGTCTGAACCCCTCCCAACTGGTAGCTCCTCCCTGGGTTCCTTCCTCTGAAGTGCATAACCTTACACTTCTTCGCATGGAAGCTCAATTGCCACTTTTCTGACCACTCCTCCAGTTTGATCAGGTCCTCCTGTATCTCCTGCCACCCCTCTGTCATCCACCACCGCCCCTATCTTGGTATCATCTGCGAACAGACTGATCTTGCTCCTAATGCCATGTGAGATATCTGATATAAATAACCCAAACAACATTGGACCCAGGACTGAGCCCTGCAGCACCCCACTTGTCACCACCCTTGGGGAAAAGAGTGCCCACCACCAACACCACCAGTTGCTGCCTCCCCTTCAGCAAGTTCACAGTCCAGTATACCATCTTTGTCCCTGCACGCACATATTGCAACTTGCCCCCCAGCCTCCCATGAGACACTGAATCAAAGGCCTTGCCAAAGTCTAGATACAGCACATCCACTGCATGGCCTTTATCTAGTTCCCTTATTACCCATTCGTAGTATTCAATTAGGTTGGTCTGGCAGGATCTTCCAGAGATGAATCCATGCTGCTGACTGTCCTGGAGTCCATTTTCCTCCAAAAAGGTCACCAGCCTCTCTTTCAGGATTGCTTCCATAAATTTTCCTACAATGGATGTGAGGTTTACAAGTCTGTAATTGCTTGGTTCATCCTTTGGGCCACTCTCGTGGAGGGGCACCATGTGAGCCATCCTCCAATCCTGTGGTACACAACCTGTGTCCAGGGAGATATTGAACAGGTCCACCAGCAGCCCTGCCAGTTCTTTCAGCACCCTGGGATGAATGACATCTGGACCCAGTGCCTTATCCACCCTTAGTGCCTTCAGACCCTCCAGCATCCTGCCCTCTGTAATTACCCCATCTGTCACCCCTTCCCCCCTTGCCCACCTTCCCCATCCCCTGAGGTAGCTGTCCACCCTTCTCCTTTGTGAACACAGAACAGAAGTACTCATTTAGCACTTCTGCTTGTTCTGCCCCTTCTCCACCCACTCTCCGTCCTTCTTAATTCTCATTATCAAGTCCCTACAGCTCCTTCTCTCCCTTATGTATCTGAAAAAGTCTTTCTCCCCTTCCCTGATGCCCTGTGCTCCTTGAAATTCAATTTCTGCAAGTATGGACCATGGCCCAGTGGATCAGGACCCAGGTGGGCGGAGTCTGACGGTAGGCATGGGGGTCATGGTGCATCCTCACCATCCAAACGCTCTGGGTTTTTCCTTGTTCCATGGTGACTGCCCTATCCCTCCCAATGGTGAGTGTGAATGTGCAATGACATCCTGGTTGGGATGCGCATGCTCCCATGCGCACTCCTGCCAAGATCCACCACGAACCGCCTCCCCCAATCTTTAGGGGGTTGTTAGCTCAGTACCACTCGGCTGCCACTGGGAAGCACAATGGTGATGACCCCTACATCCCTCCCTCACCAGGCGAAGGTGAGCTGTCTATGGATGCTCCAACCTTCTCCCTTGTTGACCCCCGGCACCCCGTGCTCGCGCCCGAACACAGGTCGCCGGCATGACGCGAGGTGTGGTGTCCAGCACCTCAGCCCTAAGCACCACTGGGCCAGTGCTAAGTGTTATATTAAAGGAGAACTGTGCTGATCCTGAATGCAATTTTTCCCAATAGAAGCCAAGATTTTAAATACTGTTTCCAAGTATGTTACTGTTTCACCTCTACAGGCTTTTAAGTTGTCCTAGCTGGTGTTTCTGATTTACACACATGTAGTAAGCACCATTTTAGAATTATGTGATGTAGTTTATGCCCTTGCTCAGCTCTTCCATTGTTGGCACAATTTGTCCATGTTCTACTACAGAACTATCTGGCTGAAAGGGACATAAATTACAACATACAATTCTAGCACTTACACAATACA